>JARBWK010000001.1:121796361-121953739 GCA_030556195.1 Anolis apletophallus | reverse complement strand
ACTTGTTGGGCTTGACGTCATGTTAGCCACCCCAAGTCCCTGAGGGGAGATGGTGGCAGGGTATAAATAAAATTTAATAATAATAATAATAATAATAATAATCGGTCATTTTCTAATCCAAGTACTAACAAGGGTTAACCCTGCTTAGTTTCCAAGATCAAATGAGATTAAATACCCCTTTAAAGGTATTTAAATCTCTCTGGAAAATTGGTGTGCAGGAAGAGGGCCTGTTTCAGTCTGCCCCTTTGTCTTACAAATGCTAGTTGCCCTGACTGAAATACTACAAGGCAACCTTTTCTTTGGAAGTAGTATACCTAGTGGGCAACATCTTTGATTCATTTCAAGAACAGACTACTTTTCCCTATCTTTTCTGATTTTTTTGTGAATTGCTTGAAAGTGAAAACAGCATCTCAAGAGGTAAAGAGTGTCAAGTAATTAGCCATGTACTCAGAAGAAGAATTGCAGTACACCCAGCTTTCCGAGGATTGTGCATACTAGGAAATTGTTAGTTTGAAATTGTTGCATGTTCTTCTAGGACAGGGCTGTCCAACAGGCGGCCCTGGGGCCGTACACGGCCCCCCAGCCCCTTGGCTACGGCCCCTTACCCTCCTGCAATAAATAATATATTTTTAAAAATATTTTTTCAATTAAAAATATTATTATTTATTATTATTATTTTTTGGTCCCGCCTCCTTGGCTTTCTATTGGTCGCCTCCTCTTCTCCTGAGGAGGGGGCCAATGGGAGGGAGTTATGTCTCTCGGGCCCCGCCTTGGCAGCAAAACAGGAAGAGCGACCCAGCCGCATGGCTCGGCAGAGCTCCTTCCTCCTTCTCATCCTCCCTCCCTCCCTTCTCAGGGAGGAGTTATTGCAAGGAAGCATGCAGCACTAAGGTGAGCACATTTCTTCTCCCTCCCTCCTTCCATTCCACCCTTTCATCCTTCTTCCTTCCCTGCCCCTTCCCCCTCTCTCTTTCTCCTGTCGGTCGCTTCCTCCTCCTGTTGCTCGTGCGCTCGAGGCGCTCAGGCCCCAGCGCACTCGCCTCCATCACCCGGCCTTCTCCCCCTTCCCTCTCCCTCTTTCTACCCCCTCCCTTCCTTCCACTCTTTCCTTCTTTCCTCCGTCCCTCTCTTTCACCTTCTTTCCTTCCTTCCACCCACCCACCCACCCTTTCAACTGTTCTCCCCTCCCTCCTTGCCCCTCTCTCTTTTACCTTCCTTTTCTTCCTTTCCTGCCACCTTTTATTTTTTCTTCCTTCTCACTTTCCTCCTCCCTTTCCTCCTCCATTCCCTTCCATCCTTCTCTTCCACTCCTTCCTTCCCTTCTCCTGGGGTTTGGAAGCAGCCAGGCCCCGAGGCATCTCCTCCCTTCCCCAGTCTCTCTCTCGCTTGGGAAGGGGACTTGGAGAAAGGGAGGAAATCTCAGGGCTGGCTGCTTCCAAACCCGGGTTTGGAAGCAGCCAGGCCCCGAGTGGCATCCCCTCCGTTTGCTTGCAGGGAGCCTCCCGGCCTCGGCTCCACCAAGCCCGGGGAGCCGCAAACCATGCTCTCGGCTTCCTCCGGCTCCTGTTTATTTTCCCCAAACTCCATCTGTGTTCACTTTTGGGCATATTGAGTATTCATGCCAAGTTTGGTCCTGATCCAACATTGAGTCCAGAGTGCTCTCTGGATGGAGGTGAACTACAACTCCACAACTCAAGGTCAATGCCCACCAAAGCCTTCCAGTATTTCCTGTTGGTCATGGGAGTTCTGTGTGCCAAGATTGGTTAATTCCATCATTGGTGGGGTTTAGAATGCTCTTTGATTGTAGGCGAACTGTATGATATGATAGCTCTGTACACACTGATTTTGGTGCTTTGCCTCAGGTGCTTGTTGCTCCAGACTCTTTTGTGAAGCCTTCCAAATGGATGTATGCCTTTCCTAATCTGTGATCTATCTATATATGGCAGGAATGGAATGATAATAATAACAAATATATTTTATTAGAAATAAAGGGGAATATGAGTTTGTGAATATATACATGTGGCAGGAATGGAATAATAGCAATAACAAATGTATTTTATTAGAAATAAAGGGGAATATGAGTTTGTGAATATATACAGCGGGCGGAGTCGGGGAGGGGGCGGAGCCGGGGAGGGGGCGGAGCTGGGGAGGGGCGGACCCTTAGGCCCCCCAGTTGATCAGTGTCTGGTAATCAGGCCCCAGGGTTGGTAGAAGTTGGACAGCCCTGTTCTAGGATATTGGAACTCCATGGGCTACTTGGCACTGTAAAATCCTATGAAACAATATATTTTAAAAACTTGACGCACCTAATCATGCCTTTATAATAACACTCAAAACATCCAAGAACTGGTTTTTCTTTGTGACAATTTCCTTTTCTCACCTTCCCATCCAGTGTGCCATTCTCTGGATCATGTTATTTTTTTATAAGAAAACAGCATAGAGGATGCTAATTAATTGATGAAATAAGATTCGTCTAAATTGTTACCTACCTACACCTTTCCTTTCTAGTCCTGCGGAAATATCTACAAAGGGCTGTCCCAGACAGGCGCATGGGGATGTTTTGATGAATTCAATCGGATCTCAGTGGAAGTCCTGTCAGTAATTGCTGTACAGGTAAAGAATCTCAATGTGTCCTTCTCTTGAGCATAAATAAAAGGGCATTAATAATGCTCTCAGCTTTATCCGACAGATGGATACACTGTCTGCATTTAAAACAGCATTATAGACTAATCTCTTTCAGTAGGCTTATCCAGATGGTTTTTAAATTGTGGGTTTTTAAATCATGAATTTAATATGTATGTATGCTTTCAAAAAAACCTGATTTATATGTTTTTAACAGTTTGTGTATTTTTAATTGGTGTTTATCTCTAACTGTGTTACGTGTCTACTTATTACTGTATTTTAGTATGTTCTTTACTGCCTCCATAAAAAGGGAGAGGTGGGAAAAATAATAACAGTCACCATCATCATCCTTGTGGTCTACTTCTCATTTTTGTTCTCTTGGACTAAAACAGTACTTGACAAATGAATCAAGCAATCCTGTGAGACAAACTATGCTCTCAGAACACTCTAGCTAACAGAAGGTGTTTGCTAATTCATCTTAAAATAGGAATAAACTCTGCTTAGGAGAGCGACGGAAGCCTCCAGAAATTTACCAAAATATCATGAGAGGCTGCAGAATAGAAGCGCTAGAAAAGCATTGCCTCTGCTGCCTTCATTTCATGGAAGTCTATGAATAGCTGCACTGGATCCAACCCAATCAGAACCTTCTGAGAGACCCTGAGAAGTCTGAGTGTTGAATTTCATTTCTGTACTTCCTTTTGTCTATCTGAATAACCCTATGCAACTTGTTAGGACAAACCAGCGGCAGTTCCTTCATCATGGGAGCTTTGCTACTTTTCTTTGCCTTTCTGCTGAATAGCAAACCTTCTATCCCTCTACAAAAGGCATATGCAAACTTCAGCCCCTCCACATGTTTTAGACTTCAACTGTCCAAAACACCTGGAGGGTTGAGGTTTGCCCATGCTTCTCTACTGCATAGCAGCCTATGTGCACTTGCAGGTTATTTAAGCAGCCCTCATCAGCAAAATCTCCATGGTTGTAGTGGAGCTGTTTGAATATTTTTTTACTGAAATGTAATAATTTGAAACAAAATAGGTCCAGATTTTCCCAGGATTGAATATATTTCTCAAAATCCAAAACGAAACATTTTCATTTTTAAAAAAAATGCTGTCTCATGGGTTTCCAAACATCAGCTCCCCTTCCTTCTATTGAGCTAATGCTGCCCACAACCCAATTTGCCAGGAGGTAAAGAACTGTACTGATTTAAAGTCTAAGGCATCCTTATGCTGGGTATTATGTGGTGAGTGCAATGAATACAAAAATGCCATGTTCAATTAAATTTGGCTGTGTTACTATATTATGAATCCACTTCTGAGTGAAGATCAATAACACTGGCCTCCTCTTAATAGTTTTCTTCCCTAAATTGGTTTAACCAACCAGATGTTTTTGGAAAATGGCATTCATAACCTTTTGGAAAAACACCTTTTGGAGAACATAACCTTTTTGAAAAGCATAACCTTTCAGAAAAGAGTCAAAAACTCTTTAGATTAGAATCTTCTGTTGTAGTGTACAACCAGATATAATAATGCTAAGCAATGGTTTCAGTTGCTAGACTGAATAACCTGTTATAAAAAGGGCTGCAGACCATATGATCATTATAGTAGACCACAGACTACTTCAGACCTCAGATCACACGCTTGCTGTTTTGCTATAAGCGTTGTCCTGGCCGGATGGCACAGAAAACTATCTCAAATATATTTGAAACTGGACTGATAAGTTTTGTACCTGTGTATGCTGGACACATGAAGGTTGTGAGTAAACCAAATATGTTAAGTCTACTTCATTTTTGTCTCTTGAGTGCATGATAGGAAGCTGCATACCAGAACATAAAGAAAACAGTAAGCAACAGGATCATAGATAAACATTACTAGAGAAGGCTTGAAGAAGGTTGTCATTTTCCGCAGATTTGACAGTGTGAAATTACAAATCCAATTTGGAATGACATGATGCTTTCTGCTCCCATGTTGCTTCTATTTCTAATTGAAGCATTTGGAAATGTTTAAAGTAGAGAGGTGCTTTCCTGGTGACTTTTGCGAAGCAGTGTTACATTCCACCCACTAAAGCTGAGATAGAAATATGCCTGAAAGGCTGAGGGCTAGTTTTTCACCCCAATCCTTAAATACCTAAGAGTTCATATACTGCAAACCATAAATGAAAAGGAGGTGACTTAGATTTCTGTTAAATCATGCCAATCTTCAAATGAATAAGCTATAAGCTATTTTATGAACTGTTTAGGTTAAATGTGTTCAGGATGCCATACGAGCCAAAAAGAAGACCTTCAATTTCCTTGGAGAGATGATTGCTCTCATATCAACTGTTGGGATGTTTATTACGATGAATCCTGGATATGCAGGTCGAACTGAACTGCCTGAAAATTTGAAAGCCTTATTCAGGTACTAGCTTGTATGTACTATTCTGCAGATATGCAGATGATCAGAATAATGGATGAATTACTTTGTGTGGAAGAGGATTCCAATATATGATTCTTTGAGCAGCTTTAAGAAACTCTAAGAAAATATTGGCAAATAATACAAGAAGAAGTGTTTGCAAATTCTATGATCAGTACTGAAATAGCCAAATAAAGAAGGTATGCATGCATATATGTATTTTAAAAATTTGTGTACTACCTTTCAATCAGGTGATATTCAAATGACAAATACTAGAATGCCGAGCACATTCACTAACTTAGATTGCCAACAGGGAAATTTGCACGACAGATTATATATAGCATGAGCATGAGCATCTGAAATGTAACTGTATTTGACATTTGTACTGAATATTCACTTCAGCCTAGTGAACAGGCTGTCTATTGTTTCTAATTGCTCCAGATGTAATTTCACTTGTCCTCTTTCAGGCCATGTGCCATGGTGGTTCCTGACTTTGAGCTAATCTGTGAGATCATGCTGGTTGCAGAAGGCTTTCTTGACGCCAGGCTTCTAGCTAGGAAATTCATTACACTCTACACACTGTGTAAGGAGCTGCTTTCCAAGCAGGTAATTTGCACCTTACTCCCCTGGCCTGACTGTCACCTAATATTTCAGAGCTGCCAAGGCTTTGTAGGAGCATGTTGGCAGAAGTTTTAAAGATTCACCTTAAGCAATAGAGTGGGTATATTTCACTACTCCAAGGTGCCATGCTGTGTAGTTGTTTCAAGACTGCTTGCTAATATCCAATTCGCTCCAGAAAGCACATGCCTGGGCTATTGGAGTAATAAGCCCATTATGGCTGCTGCTGCCTCTGCCACCAATTCACACCACTCATAGTAAAACATCAAAAAACTTCCCGGTGTCCTCTGGGCAATGCCGGTTCTCTCACACCAGAAGTGACTTACAGTTTCTCAAGTTGCTCCTGACACGAAAAAAAAACTCCTCAGTATCACCTCTTGCATACTTATAATATAAAGACTTGGGGTTTGCAGAAGTCCCCTTGAGAGTTCCATTAGAGCAGTATTTCTCCACTTGTGGGTCAGGGCCTCCGGGGGTGTTGCAAGGAGGTTTCAGAGGGGTCGCCAAAGGCCATTAGAAAACAAAACCCTTTGACAGAGAAGGCTGAAGACTTTTCCCCCTGGACTTCTCTTCCTTTTTGGAAACAGACAGCGACTCCTGCCACCAAAAGCCATCCTTCACTGTGATTGGCCGGCCTCTCAGCCAAGGAGAGGGCTGTTTCTGAGACTCCAAGCAGGGAGGGGAGAGCAGGCATGCTCAGCACATGGTAGCGTGGTGCACATGTGTGTGCGAGGGAGAGCATACGAGGCTGGAGGGAGGCTTGTGCCAGCAAGTCCCTTCAACACATGGGGATTCTGTGTAGGAAATTTGGCCCAATTCTATCATTGGTGGTGTTCAGAATGCTCTTTGATTGTAGGTGAACTATAAATCCCAGCAACTACAACTCCCAAATGTCAATGTCTATTTTCCCTCAAACTCCACCAGTGTTCACATTTGGGCATATTGAATATTTGTGCCAAGTTTGGTCTTAGATCTAGCATTGTTTGAGACCACAGTGCTCTCTAGATATAGGTGAATTACAACTCCAAAACTCAAAGTCAGTGCCCACCAAACCCAGTATTTTCTGTTGCTCATGGGAGTTCTACATGCCAAGTCTGGTTCAATTCCATTGTTAGTGAAGTTCAGAATGCTCTTTGATTGTAAGTTAACTATAAATTCCAGCAACTAGAACTTCCAAATGACAAAATCAATCCCTCCCCCAACTCCACCAGTATTCAAATTTGGGCGTATGGGGTATTCGTGCCAAATTGGCTCCAGTGAATGAAAATGCATCCTGAATATCCGATATTTACATTACGATTCATAACAGTAGCAAAATTACAGTTATGAAGTAGCAACAAAAATAATTTTATGGTTGGGGATCACCACAACATGAGGAACTGTAATAAGGAATTGCAGCATTAGGAAGGTTGAGAACCACTGCATTAGAGTGTTTGGTAACCGAGAATGCCCATGCCAACACAGCCCTTGTTCAGAAAAGGAGCTCGCCCTTTGCCTTTTATGCAACCACGTGCTTTTCATGTCTTGTTTAAGTCATGTCCTTTCATTTGCATACAATGGTAAGATGGTGCCTCCTTCCTAACACAGGATCACTATGACTGGGGATTGAGAGCTATCAAGTCTGTGCTTGTGGTAGCTGGTTCCCTGAAGAGAGGAGACCCTGGTCGGGCTGAGGACCAGGTCCTCATGAGAGCATTGCGTGACTTCAACATTCCCAAGATTGTGACAGATGACTTGCCTGTGTTCATGGGACTAATTGGAGACCTTTTCCCAGCACTTGACGTACCCAGGAAACGTGATCTCAACTTTGAAAAGGTGAATAAATATTGGTTGAAGAAAAGGGCTGTGAGTGCATTGGATTCTAATGCTATTCTTTGTCATGTCAGGTTGGAAATCTGAATGCCTAACTCCTCTTTGCCCTGTGACTATAGGGTTTTGGAGAGGCTCTACCATAAAGAGACCTGATCAAAAGTTCCCAGGGCCCTTTTCTCCACAAGGAAGCCTATCCAATCAATAGCCTCTTTAGTTACGGCACAATAGGGCTCCAGTGCTTTGCCAAGTGCTTTGCCAGTGCTTCAGTCTAGCTACTGTTGCCCAACCTCCTCCTTTCATTTGAGGACTATTCTGGGCTTCCACAGGACCCAGGGATCAGTATATGGAACAGCAGGATGAAAAGGCAACTGGAGATCAAGACTCTCTGCTTCCCAGTTCCTGGAGAGAAGGGGAGAGTTTGAAATGTTGCCCCAAAAGCCCTTGCCACACCAGTTTTACTTATTGTAGTGCCAGATTATGCAGTCCAGAAAGATATATCTGTAATAATACTATTTTAATAGAATACCATTATGACACACCATCACTGCTCAAATTTCTCAGCACAATCTTGTGACAGTACATAATATCCAGATCTTGCATTGTGAGGGGTGTCACAGGGAAGAGAGAAACGACGACACCATCCTCCAACATTTTAATCTCTTTCTCCTATGAAAAGTAAAAGTGTTTTTCAAGCTAGTTAGTTGTTTCAGGTTTTCTTAATCAAAAATATTCAGTCTCTGGATGGCCTTTGTATTACAGCATAATGTCATAGTGGTATTATGCCACAACTTTGACAATCATTTTAAATAGCATTGCAATTGCAGCAAGGTGATGTGGTGCCACAGGAAACCAGTGAGATCGCTTTGTAAAACTTTCCCATGCAACTAATGGCATCTGAATAATGACTTATAGATCAAAACAGCAGCTGTATTGCACTATAACAGCAAATGTAGAAAATCTGAAAAGAGTGTAAACTTCAGAAAATAGTTGTTCTCTTCAGAAGTTTTGTCTTGTCCACTTGAGCACAGTTTCCTTGCTAAAGTCATGAGGACAGACAGGTAATAAAGTTGTTGCTGTTGTTTCCACACCACATCCACACCCCATCCACTAATTGATTCTTCTTGCAATGGAGTTGAATGAGACACCCATACTTAAACTAACCACTATATCATAGCTGGAAAGGTCATTAATTGATTATTTCCAGCATGTAAAAACCCAACTTCCCAAGTACTGCAAAAACGACTATCTCATGTAATAATGCTGAGACTAAAGTGGAACCAAAGCACAGCTGATTAATGAAAAAATACTGTGAAAAAGGCTTATACGAGTAAATGAACACATGCGAAGCTGATGTGGACTAGAAATAGGCAGGTCACTCCATCCTTAGCATGAATATATTTCTTGTCTTCTCAGATTATCAAGCAGGCTGTCCTTGAGCTCAAGCTGCAGCCTGAGGAAAGTTTTGTGTTGAAGGTGGTCCAGCTGGAGGAGTTACTTGCAGTCCGACACTCTGTATTTGTGATTGGAAACGCAGGTTCTGGCAAGTCGCAGGTAGGAAAAATGGACCATCAATCAAGGTCCAAGCATCAAGGGTGGAAATGTGAGCACTCACCTTTAGTGGAAGCTAATTAAACTTTCTGAAAAGTTTTACTTATTGATGTTTTCCAAGAAATATCTATAGGCAGCTTTCCCGGAATGTATAGAGAAATTGGTAGGTTACATACCTGTGACCATCTTTCTTCGAGTGGAGCTCTGTGAATCCACACTTATGAAGTTTGCGCGCCAGCGCAGGCTTCCAACGGAAACTTTCCCAGTTTGAAAAGTTTTGGTGGTAGCTCCGCCCAGCCGGCCCGGAGGGCATAAAAGGCGCCTCCATGCGCGCCCACCCCATTCCTATGCCACAATTGCAACTAGGAAAGGTGGTTTGAGATAGAGGGAACGGCCGGGCGGGTTCGTGTGGATTCACAGAGCTCCACTCGAAGAAAGATGGTCACAGGTATGTAACCTACCATTCTTCTTCGAGGGCTCTGTGAATGCACACTTATGAAGACTTACCGAGCTAAGGTAAAGGAGGTGGGAACAAACCAGCCGATTTTGAAAAACCGAACAGGTTTATTGCAACCAGCAATATGAATAAATAACATTATCAACAGTGTAATAAATAAGAGTGGAAGGCATGCTCCCACTTGTAAACATAGTGCAACAAGCACCATTCATGCCAGGCACGCAGGCCTCACAGTATAAAGTGCAACAAGCACCATTCATGTCAGGCGCCCAGGCCTCACAACAGTAAGTGCAACAAGCACCATTCATGTCAGGCACGCAGGCCTCACAGTATAAGTGCACCATAGGTGCAACATAGAACCCTAAGGATTCTAGGTAAAGCGCACTTTAACCGTAGACTGTGCCCGGGCCCGGGGCACGGTACACTTAGCCCCTCTACAACGGTAGAGAGGTCTGATCGACCCAAGAACTGTCGATCTAAGCGTTAGAGGGGGAAAAAACAGGGTCGTCTGTTAGATATTATCCCTGCAGGCCCTTGGGAGTGAGGATCGCTCGACCAAAAGCCGCCTTCCTTCCAAATAGGGTGTCTACCCGGTAGTGGGATGTGAAGGTGGAGGGGTTGGCCCAGATGGCCGCCCTACAAATTGAATCCAGAGGGATCCCCTGGAGGAAGGCTGTCGACGTGGCCACTGCTCTAGTTGAGCGGCCCTTAACTCTAGGGGGGCACGGTTGACGGGCTATCTGATAGCACAACTCAACCAGGGAAGCCACCCAATTAGACAGCCTCTGAGACGACACAGCAAGCCCAGCTTGTCGGTGGCGTAAGAGACGAAGAGTCTAGTCGACCGTCGGTAGTCTGCCGACCTGCCCTTGTAGACCCAGAGGGCTCTCCTGACATCGAGGGCTCTGAGGGTCGACTCGTTCTCTCCGGACAGAGAGGGCACCAGGTCTGGAAGTACAATGTCAGTGTTTAAATGGAACGGGGACACCACCTTAGGAAGGAAAGTGATGTCCGTCCGCAAGATGGCCCTGTCCGCCAGGAACAGCAGATAGGGCTCGTCCACACGCAGCGGCGCCAGCTCGGAGGGTCGATGCGCCGGCAATGGCGACCAGGAACGCCACCTTCCAGGAAAGGAGGCGTCGGTCGATGGACGACAACGGCTCGAACGGTGGGGCCGCAAGGCAGGACAGCACCAGGTCAAGGTTCCAGCCGGGCGTCGGTGGATGCACGGGAGGGCGGGTGTTGTTTACCCTCTCAGGAATCTTTTGACCATCGGGCACTGGAACAGCGAAGACCACCCCTCTGCTGATTGTGCCAGGTGAGCGCTGCCAGGTGGGTCTTCACCGAAGATGTGGACAGTCCTCTGTCGACCAGTCCGCCAGGAAATCAAGGACCGCCGGAATCGAGAGCGGGAAGACGGCGCTGGAATGGGCGGTCTGGAACTTGGCGAAGCGGGCGATGCAAGCCGAGTACGCCTTCGACGTTGCCGCCGGTTTGTGGGCTGCAGCCAGGATCGCCGCTACGGCCGGTGAGACGTCCGCGCCGGAGATCCTCCATGTCGCCGTCGTCAAGTGCAGGGACGGAAGGTCCGGTGTAGAAGCAACCCCTTCTCCCGAGTCAGAAGATCTGGTTGCGAGGAGATGGATGTAACTCCCTCGGCCAGGTGTAGCAGGGTCGGGAACCAGACCTGCCTCGGCCAGTAGGGAGCGATGAGGATGCAGTCGGTCCCCGATCGTTGGATCTTCTCAATGATGCGAAGAAGAAGCGGGAACGGCGGGAAGAGGTGGAAGAAACTCGTCGTCCAATCGAGCAGGAGTGCGTCCCCAAGGCATCCCCGGTGAGCATCCGGGGCAAGCCGGGCACCGAAAACTGGCAGTTGGCTGTTTTCCGGCGATGCGAATAGATCTGTGTCTGGGAATCCCCATCGCTGGAAGACACGGTGGAGGTCCTCCGGATGCAGCATCCATTCGTGGGACGACCAGCTGGTTCTGCTGAGACAGTCCGCCTCCAAGTTCTTGACTCCCGAGAGATGGACGGCCTTGGGGGTCACTTGGTGACGAACACACCACTCCCATAAGTTCTGGGCTAGGGCCAGGAGCCTAATCGAGCCTGTTCCGCCTTGCTTGTTGACGGGTCTTGGCTATAGCCAGGAGCTCGAGGTAATTGATGTGGTGGAGCCTCTCCACCGCCGACCATTGGCCGTTGATCGACAGACTCTCTGTGTGGCCTCCCCAGGCAAGCAGCGCCGCATCGGTCGTTAGCGTGATGGATGGGGTCACCATGTGGAATGGTACCCTAGGCACACGTTGGCGCTGGAAGTCCACCACCGGAGGGAGTCCTTGACCTTTTCCAGGAGGGAGAGCCTCTTTGAGTGGTGCTCCCTGACTGGGTCGAAGTGGTCGAGAAACCAACGTTGCAGCGGTCTGAAGCGTAGTCTCGCCAGTGGGGTGACGGCCACCGTGGATGCCATGTGGCCCAGTGTGACTTGGACCTGCTTTGCCGTGATGTAGGGCCGGGTGCAGCTGTTGACTTCGTGCCGAAGCGCCTGAAATCTGACCTCTGGCAGATAGGCGAGCTGATCGACGGAGTTGAACATTGTCCCGATGAACTTTATGGTCATGCATGGGACCAGCTGTGACTTCTCGTTGAGGCGTAGGCCTAACGATGAGAGTAGTTGAAGCGTCGCTGTGACCTGTTGTTGCAGCAGTTCCGGGAACTGTACCGCCAGCAGCCAGTCGTCTAGGTAAGGGAAAATCCGGATTTTCTCCCTTCTCAAGTGCGCAGCCACAACCGACATGCACTTGGAGAACGTTCGAGGAGCCGTCCCGAGGCCGAAGGGAAGGACATTGAAATGGTACGCCCTTCCGGCCACCTTGAAGCTTAGGAACCGTCGATGGGCAGGTCTGATCGAGACGTGGAAGTATGCATCCCGGAGGTCGATCGAGGCGAAGTGGTCGCCTGCCCGGAGAAGAGGGAGGATGGACGACACTGACACAATCCTGAATTTCCTCGGCGAAACGTACGCGTTTAGGTCTCTGAGGTCCAGGATGGGTTGCAGGGAACCGTCTGGCTTCGGTACGGTGAAGTACCGTGAGAAGAATGCCTCTCTTTCCTTGCTCTGCGGAAGCGGTGACACTGCTCCCTTTTGAAGCAAGCTGTCTACCTCCTTCAAGATCACCTCGGACGGCTCCGTCTCGACGATGAACCCTGTTGCCGGGAGCTCGTCGAATTCCAAGGCATAGCCGTCTTCGACAATCCGGAGAACCCATGCATCTGAGGTGATGCGTCGCCAAGCACCGATGAAGCAGGTCAGGCGGTCTCCGAACGGCGGGTGAGATGGTGGAGGTCGAGGGCTGGGAGGAGGCATGGTGGTGGCAGCGTACCTAGCGAGGAGGCGGTGTCGTCCTTCGCCCCGTCAAACACGGCGTTTCGAATGACCATTGCCGGTGTTCTGACGCGGCTCGACTTGTTGCCTTGGCGGGCCGGTTGTTCTGCTGCTGCTGCTGCTGCCTCGGCTGCTGTTGTTGTTGCTGCTGGGGGCCGAGTATGGTCGTGGGGACTGGTGGGACTGCGACCTGGGCTGAAACTTCACCCGTTGGTAGTACCGGGTCCTGGGCTGCGCCGGTGGTCGATCCAACTTGGCCGTCAGGACCTTGAAGTCGTGATTGGCCTTCAGCTTGTCGTCCGTGCCCGCAAAGAAGAGTCCCTGGGCATCGAACGGCAAGTCCTCGATGGTCTTTTTAGAGTTGGAGGACAACCCCGACGACTTCAGCCATGCGTGTCTGCGGATGGCGACGCCGTGGCCAGCAGCTTTCCTGAGGTGTCCCCGTGTGGCGGGACATCAGGATCTGGTGGTGTGCCAGCGCCTGCACTTCCTGCGAGATGGAGGCCAGTGCAGTCTGCTGTTCTTGGGAGAGATCCTGGAAAAAGGGTTGAGCCCTTTCCCAAAGGATCTGATGGTAGGCTCCCATGCACGCCCCGTAATTCGCCATCTTTGTTAGCAGGAGCCCGGCTCGGTAGATCTTTCTACCGACCGTGTCGAATCTCTTCCCTTCTTGGTCAGAGGGGGCTGTGGACTCTCTGCCTGAAGACTGGGAGGAGGTGACGATCATCGAGTTGGGTGTCGGATGATCGTGCAGCCATTCCTTCTCCCTCTCGTCGATCTTGTACCACGCCTCGATACGCCCGGACGTGGGTGGAATGGACGACGGGGTCTTCCACGACGCTTTCACCACCTCTTCCAGGGGTTCCAGCATGGGAAGATGTGGCTGGGCAGCGTCCTCGACCTGAACTCTTCTGAAGACGGGCAGGCGCTGGATCTTCTGGGCACATATGTTTCTATGCCCAGAGCTCTTGCCATTCGACCCACTTGGTCGCCGAAGGCTCTTGCGGAGTCTGTCGGCGACGAGGATGGCTCCAACTCACAGCCTCTGTGGAAAGGTGTTCGGTCCATGGCGACCGACAAAATGGACCCCGACATCACCAATCGCGGGGCCTCGCCTTCCTCGACCTCGTCCTCCGACAGCGGTCGAACCACTTCCGGTACCACCGGAAGTGGGGACGCTGGTGGTGCTCTCGACGTGGATGGGACCGCGGTCACCATCGTCGATGCAGGGGGAGGCTTCTTTGCAGCAGGGGCCATGGCGAGCCTTGTTGTCTGCCTGCCCTTTTCGGGTGACGTCACGAACAGCTGTCGGGCTGAGCCGGGGGGACTTTGACGACGGTCTGAACCGAGTCTCCCAGTGAGATGGTCTGCTGCTCTACCCCTGTCTCCACAGTGAGAACGGGCAGGCGGGGAATCAGGGCACGACGCCGATGATGATGACGTCAGAGTCCTGCGTCTCTTCGGAGACGGGGGTCTCGAGGCTCTGGCCTCCAGAGACTTGCCCGGAGTCACAGGAACCAGGCCCCTGGTCTGGGCTCTACGGGCTTCCTCACTCGACCTCCGGAACGCTATTTCCATAGCTCTGTTGAAGGGAGTCTTCAAAATGGCCGACCTCTGGGAGAGGCCCGACGCCATTAAGCTCGTCGACGAGCGGCGAGGTGGAGGCAGCTGAACCGTTTCTGTCGTCACGGTGCAGGGCCTCTTTCGTGCCCTTCTCCTTCCGTGGACGCTTCTTCCCGGCTGGGTGAGCGGTCGACACGGCGGGCCCCAAGGAGGTAGATGGGACAGCCGTCGCCATCTCTGGAGGGCAGAGAGCACGCTCCGTCAGGTAGGCCTGAAGCCTCCGGGATCTCGCTCTTCTGGTGTGCGACGAGAAGGCCTGGCAGTGTCGGCAGATAGGAACAACGTGTCCCTCTCCGAGACACCGAAGGCACTTCGAGTGACCGTCGCAGTCTGGGATCTTGCCACCGCAGGATGAACACTTTTTGAAACTGGTTGTGGACATACTATGCTCACACAACCAGCCGTATTTCCAATGTTGCCCAACTGGCGGAAAACAAAGGAATGGGGTGGGCGCGCATGGAGGCGCCTTTTATGCCCTCCGGGCCAGCTGGGCGGAGCTACCGCCAAAACTTTTCAAACTGGGAAAGTTTCCGTTGGAAGCCCGCACTGGCGCGCAAACTTCATAAGTGTGCATTCACAGAGCCCTCGAAGAAGAAATTTATTTACTTACTAACTTACTGTATTTGTATACCACCTTTCTCTGCCCGTAGGTGACTCAAGGCGGTTAACAGGGTAAAATTCAATGCTTACAATATCATAAATACAATTAAAAACATAACATATGATAAAAACTAAGCAAATAAATAAAATATAAATTCATAGTGTCTCCTTGTTAAAAACATTGTCCGGTCTCATTGTCTAGTAAGTTGTTCCATTTTCCTATGTCAGTTACTCTGCATTTGGAAACACTTTTTCTGGAATGTTAAAAGGGAGGTGGCCGATCTAATATCTATAGGGAGGGCATTCCATACAGCTCTGTGCATCAGGTTGAAGTCTGAAGGTATTAGCTTTAATCTAGCAAAAGAGTACTCCTTGACCACAGAGCTTTTTGTGGTCTAATGATGTTGCACAATATATCTGAACACTGAATTGACCCCTCAGCTAATGTGGGATATTGGAGTAGGGTGTCCCATATTCCTAGTTTTCGAGGAATGGGGAAACTGACCAATCTTTCATCCTATAATGCAGTGGTTCTCAACCTGTGGGTCTCCAGATGTTTTGGCCTTCGACTCCCAGCTGGTAAATTGGCTGGGATTTCCTCAGGGACCCACAGATTGAGATTCATTGCTATAACGGGTTCCACTGCTTTGTGGATTTTTTTTTAAAATTAATTGTTACAAGAAAAACATTGCAGTGGCTTTGGAACTTTGTAGAACTTAAACTTCGGAAATTAAATTCCCTGCTCAATAGAAGATGACACTCGTTAAAGCTGACCATAAAGTCTATTCAGCAGTGGAACTCACTGCCTTGGGGTGTGGTGGAGGCTCCTTCCTTGGATGCTTTTAAACAGAGGGTGGATGGCAATCTGTCGAGGGTGCTTTGATTGTGCTTTTCCTACATGGCTGGGAGTTGGACTGGATGGCCCCTGTAGTCCCTTCCAACTCTTTGATAGTTCTATCTTGGAGTGGGCAATTCCCCACATAATTGATAGCTAATATCCGAGATAACAAAAGCCTTTGATTTTGTTTCTCTTGGCAGGTACTGAAATCTCTGAATAAAACCTATTCGCTCATGAAAAGAAAGCCTGTAGCCATTGACCTTGATCCTAAAGCAGTAACCTGTGATGAGCTATTTGGAATCATTAATCCAGCTACCAGAGAATGGAAAGATGGTAGGAATCATAGAGGCTGCTTTCCAAACAGCATGTTTACACAGTGTCTGAAATAACAACATTGCAAAAGTGGGTTATAACAATAACCTACTTTTTGCAGACATTCTGCCCTAGAAAGAGCTGTAACATAAAAGAACAGATAATGTTATGCACGTAGAAAAATATTCCTTTTTCAAGTTTGTAGAACAGTATTTATTTATTTATTTACTGCATTTGTATACCAGCCTTCTCAGCCCTCAGGTGACTCAGGCCACCCTGCAGCGGCATCGATTTGATGCCCAAAACCACAGTAAAACACTTAAAAACATTAACACATAATAAAAACCAGAACAAGAATATTAGAAACATAAATA
This sequence comes from Anolis apletophallus, assembly GCA_030556195.1. Classification (NCBI taxonomy): domain Eukaryota; kingdom Metazoa; phylum Chordata; class Lepidosauria; order Squamata; family Anolidae; genus Anolis; species Anolis apletophallus. Next base: position 121,937,163 of record JARBWK010000001.1, on the reverse strand, counting down.
ATTTACGTCTCCTAAGAAAAACATTCTCCAATCTCGTTGTCCAGTCGTTCCAATTCCTATGTCTTTACCTTGCATTTTCAAACGCTTGCTCAAACAACCAAGTCTTGACTCTTTTCCGAAATGTTAAAAGGGAGGGGGCCAATCTAATGTCCTCGGGAAGGGCGTTCCATAGGTGAGGGGCCACCAGTGAGAGGGCCCTGTCTCTTGTCCCCACCAAATGTGTTTGTGACACAGGCGGGATTGAGAGCAGGGCCTCCCCGAATGATCTTAAAGTCCTAGCAGATTCATAAGGGAAGATGCGTTCAGACAGGTAAGGTGGGCCAGAACCGTTAAAAACGTCGTCTGGTCTCATTGTCTAGTCGTTCCATTTGCCTATGTCAGTTACTCTGCATTTGGAAACACTTGTTCAAAAAGCCACGTCTTGACTTTTTTCGGAATGTTAAAAGGGAGGTGGCCGATCTAATATCTATAGGGAGGGTGTTCCATAGCGGAGGGGCCACCACCAAGAAGGCCCTGTCTCTCATTTCCACCAAAAGTACTTGTGACGGAGGTGGTAACAAGAGCAGGGCCTCTCTCCAAATGATCTTAAGGTCCTAGATGGTTCATAAGGGGAGATGTGTTCGGACATGTAAGTTGGGCCAGAACTGTTTAGGGCTTTATAGGCTAAAGCCAGCTCTTGGAATTGTGCCCGGTAGCAAACTGGCAGCCAGTGGAGCTGGCGCAACAGAGGAATTGTATGCTCCCTGAGCGCCGCTCCTGTTAGTAATCTGGCTGCCGTCCATTGGACCAATTGAAGCTTCCAGACAGTCTTCAAAGGCAACCCCACATAGAGCATGTTACAGTAGTCTATACGGGATGTAACCAGAGCATGGACTACCGTGGCCAAGTCAGACTTCCCAAGGTATGGGCGCAGCTGGCACACAAGTTTTAACTGCAAATGTTTCCCTGGTCACTGCCGAAACCTGGGGTTCCAGGCTCAGCGATGAATCCAGGATCACACTCAAGCTGCAAACCTGCATCTTCAGGGGGAATGTAACCCCATCCACCACAGGCTGTAAACCTATGCCCTGTTCGGCCTTGCGACTGACCAGGAGTACCTCTGTCTTGTCTGGATTCTATTTCAATTTGTTCGCCATCATCCAGACCGTCACAGTGGCCAAGCACCGGTTCAGGACCTGAACAGCCTCCTTAGTAGCAGGTGGGAAGGAGTGACGTCATCTGCATACAAGTGACACCACACCCCGAAACTCCGGATGATCTCCCACAGCAGCTTCATGTAGATATTAAACAACACGGGGGACAGTGTAGAACCCTGAGGAGCCCCACAAGACAAAGGTTATGGGGTCGAACAGGTGTCTCCCAATAATACTTTCTGGGGGCGACCCTCCAGGAAGGACAAGAGCCAATGCAAAAAAGTACCTCCAAGACTCATTCCCGCAAGGCATCCCAGAAGGATACTGTGGTTGATGGTATTGAAGGCTGCTGAGAGGTCAAGCAGAACCAACAGGGACACACTCCCCCTGTCCAGCTCCCAGCGTAGATAATCAACTAAGGCGACCAACACTGTCTTGGTACCATGTCCCAGTCTAAAGCCAGATTGCACTGAATCCAGATAGTCCATGTCTTCCAAGAATCCCTGGAGTTGTGAGACCACCACATGTTCCAGGACTTTGCTCAAGAAGGGGAGATTGGAAATAGGCGATAGTTGTCGAATTGAGTGGGGTGTAGTTATGGCTTTTTCAATAGCGGTTTTATTACAGCTTGTTTTAAGATCGCTGGAATATTGCCTTCCCAGAGGGAAGCATTAACCACCACCTTCATCCATTCGGCCAATCCCCCTCTGGCTTCCTTCAAAAGCTAGGATGGGCAGGGGTCTAGGATGCATGTGGTTGCTCTCATTCCTCCAAGTATCTTTTCCACATCCTCAGGTTTCACCAATTGAAATGGATCCAACAAAATTGGACAAGCAAGTGCTCGTGTTACATCCTCAGAGACTGCCATTAGCATGGTGTCCAGACAAGAATGAATCGCAGCGACTTTGTCCACAAAGAACAGAGTAAATGCTTCACAGCGGGCTGCCAAGTTGTCAGGGCTCCCATCCAGAATGGTGGGATTTAAAAGGCCTCTGACAACTCGGAACAGCTCCGCCAGACAGTTCCTTGCGGAAGCAATATTGGCTGCCAGAAAAGATTTCTGTTCAGCTTTTATTGTCGCAGCATATGCCCTTAACAGGGCATCTAGACATGTTCGATTTGACTCGCTCGGATCTCAACACTGCAAGCCCTCTAATCTCCTCTTCCTTCACTTCATAGCTGCCAACTCCTCGTTGAACCAAAGACTGGTTTAGTTCGGCTACTTGAGAGGGGACGTTCTGGAGCAATCATGTCTATTGCCCTATTCATCTCCCCATTCCAGAGGGTGACTGGGGCATCAACAGGATCACCTACTGAGGTGGCGGGAAACTCCCCAAGAGCCATCAGGAACCCATCTGGATCCATGAGCCTCCTGGGTTGGACCATCTTAATGGGTCCTCCACCCCTGCATAGGTTGAAGGGTGCAGTGAGCCTAAACCTGATCAGGTGGTGGTCGGTCCATGACAAAGGAGTGATGGTCAGCTCCTCCACACCGCCACCTTCCTCCCATCCCTGGCAGAAAACCAAGTCTAATGTGTGTCCAGCCTTGTGAGTAGGGCTAGATATCAGTTGGGACAGCCCCATGGTCACCATGGAACACATGAAGTCCTGAGCTGCTCCTGACAGGGTGGCCTCGGCATGGATGTTGAAGTCCCTCAGCACAATAAGCCGTTGGGACTCCAACACCAAGCTCGAGACCATCCCGGCTAGCTCAGGAAGGGAGACTATAGTGCAGCGGGGTGGACGGTACACTAGCAGAATCCCTATTCTGTCCCGGTCACCTACTCTCAAGTGGACACATTCAAAAATGGTTGACTGCAGAATATGGCACCTGGTCAGGGAGATGGAATCCCTATAGACCACTGCCACCCCACCTCCCCGCCCTCCAAGTCTCGGTTGGTGCTGCACGTAGTAGCCTGGTGAACAAAACTGGGTCAGATTTACACCTCCAGCCTTGTCCAACCAGGTCTCCGTTATGCATGCCAGATCTGCCTGTTCATCCAGGATACATTGAAAGCTATTTTACCATTGACAGATCTGGCGTTCAACAGCACCACCTTTAATCCAGAGTGACTGCCATCCTGGGTACCCAATCTTACCATGTCAGGGAGTTGTTTTGGAACTAATAATGTTCTTCCATATTCCCTAGGCCAAATTACTACTCCCCCTTTCCCGCATCTTCCCCTCACCCATATTGCCTTTATGGAGGCCCCTCGACCGATTGCAATGCAAACGGAGCAGCTGGGAGACAGGCGTTTTTAAAGTCACCTTCTCTGTCTTGCTCCTTCTCTCACCTGTGTGGGAGTGAGGCAGCCAGGACGTCCTCCTCCTCCTGTTCTAGCAGGCAGGGATGGTAGTACATGCTCCCCCCCCCCCTTACTCATAGTATGGTTAAATTTTATTCCAGCATAAAGTCTCACCTAAAACAGGGTTCTTCTTTTGAATGTTTTCCTTTAAAAAAAATGTTTCAACGACTTCTGCAAAACTGAAACAGTTTTAATATAGGCAAATGTCAGGACTTGGGATTACCTACATTTACTAGGCATTTTTAGGGTGCAATCCCATATGCATTTACTTGGGTATGAGTCTTATTGAATTCAGTGGGTCTTATTTTTGAATAGATTTACATAAGTTTGTGTGCTAATTTTAGTTCAAAAGGCTTACAATGATGTCATCTGAAAGCCTTTGTTTTAACTTGCTTTGATCCCTTGCCCTACACATTGTTTAAATCTACTTTGATCAATCCTAAGGGCAAAAATTAATAAGATATAAACCAGAGGGTTTATTCACTTTTAAAGTCTATTTAATCTTAAATCTTTTAACTGGTTTATATAAAACATCTGGTGAACAAAGTATGCACAAAATCTTTAATTTGATTTTAGAGTAATAGCTTAGACTAAGTGTTTTTTAAACAATTCCTTATGGTAAATTATTTGTGTCTGTGTATGATGATTGAGAGAGAAAGAGATAATCTAAGACAGTGGTTCTCAACCTGTAGGTCCCCAGATGTTTTGGCCTTCAACTCCCAGACATCCTAATGTCAGCTAGTAAACTGGCTGGGATTTTTGGGAGTTGTAGGCCAAAACACCTAGGGACCCACAGGTTCAGAACCACTGATCTAGACTAATCTCTGGAAATCATTTTTTGCAATTTTGTAAGTCTATCCAGCTATCCACCAGACTAGCTATCCAACTAGCCAGTAGTAGCCACCTATCTGCTTATCCAACTGTCTGCCTATATTGCAGGAGTCAAGAGTTACTCAAATTGTTTCAGAGTCTGAGTTGGAAATTTGAAACCCAACTCTTTGTATCTCCCATGACTTGCATGTCAAAGAAGTGGGTGAAATTTTGACACATGGAAGCAAGCCCCTGGTGTATTACTGTTAGGGAACTTGGGGGGGGGGGGGGTGTTCTAGTCACCCATAAAATGGACTTTTTCAGAAAGATCAAATACAATCATTAAAAATACAATCAGTACCCCATTTGCCAGTTCCTGGTCCTGCCTTCATCTGTGATATCTGTGTGCTAGTTGAGCAAAAGGAAACTGTATGTGCATATTTGTGCATGTTTAGGTGAGAGACATAAACAAAATAGAGAAAGACCCAAGACGAAAAACAGAAAAGTAAAAAAGACACTTTATGGGCAGCCTCAAGCCCCTTCTACACTGCCATTTAAAATCCACATGATCTGCTTTGAACTGGATTATATGGCCAGTTCAAATCAGATAATGTGGATTTTCTGCTTTGGTAACTTGGATAATCTAGCTGTGTAGAAGGGGCCTCAGTTTCTCTAGTATGAAAGGAGGCATATTAGAGTCTCTCCAAGGTTCAGAGTTCCAACAAAATTGTATAGAAGACTGCAACTAAATAGTTGAACTAATTGTTGTTTAATGACTTCAAATCATTTCTGACTCATGGTGACTACAAAGTGACCCTGATATGGGGTTTTGTTCTCTGTGTGTGTGTGTGTGGGGGGGGGGATATTTTTGCCTTTCTCTGATGCTGAGAGAATGTGACTGCCCAAAGTCATTCAGGCCCCTTCTACCCTGCCATATAATCCAGATTATCAAATCAGATACTCTACATTATCTGCTTTAAACTGGATTATATTTATTTTTATTTATTTGGATTTGTACACCGCCACTCCCAAAGGCTCGGAGTGGTTTACAACACAGGACAATATAAGACAATGGGTTAAAGGACATAGCATAAAAGTATACATAATAGTAAATAAAACAAGATTAAGCCATAGGGTTCCAAACGTTTGCCTAAACAGGTGCGTCTTACAGGCGCGATGAAAAGAAGTTAGATTTCGCAGTGTACACTGCCATATAATCCAGTTCAAAGCAGATAATCTTGATTTTATATGGCAGTATAGAAGGGGCCTCAGCGGGTTTCTGCAGTTAATCAAGTGCTTGAACTCTGGTCTCCAGAGTCGGTGTCCAAGACTCAAACCACTATACTACATTTTAGTGCGATACATCTGAAGTGTCTCCGAGAATGTTTTAGTATACCTGAATGTTTCTTTAGTAACTGCAAGAATATCCCCGTGGGCAGAAAATCAGGCAATTCCAGCTGAATGGCCCCCTATTAGAGTCTTCCTCCAGGGGCAAACCAAAAAATTGGCAACTTGTAAATCCCTAAACAGACTCAGAAGTGGAGTTGGCAGATCAAAAGACAACCTGACCAAATGGCAGTACCTAGAAGAATCCTCACTTTGTGCGACTGTGGAGCAGAACAAACAACTCAGCATGTGTATGGTTACCCACAATGCCCTGCCTCGTGCACAGAGGAAGAACTGTTCAAAACTACAGACAATGAGTTCACTGTTGCTCATTTTAGTCTAAAATTATTTAGCTGCTTGTGATCCCTTTATTTAATCAGTTTTATACTTATTTTTATGCAATGCTTTTGGTACAAAATAAATAAATAAATAAATAAAATAAGTGAATAATAAAAATAAAAAAAAACATTTTGTTCTGGCCAGGCTTGTTTTCAACTATCATGCGAGACCTGGCTAATATAACTCACAAAGGGCCCAAATGGATTGTTCTGGATGGAGATATAGATCCAATGTGGATTGAGTCTTTGAATACCGTGATGGATGACAACAAGGTTAGTAGAACAAGCCAGGGATTTAAATAGCTGGCATCCCCTTCTATGAGATGAGACAGCAATGTGATGCTTATGTGTCTTCCTTGTAGGTCCTCACCTTAGCCAGCAATGAGAGAATCCCACTCAACCCCACCATGAGACTTGTGTTTGAGATCAGCCACCTCCGAACAGCCACACCTGCCACTGTCTCCAGAGCAGGAATCTTGTACATTAACCCTGCTGACCTTGGTTGGAATCCGTGAGTTCTTAATTCCTTTGTAGCATGTAAAATATGTCTCCTTCCATCTTATCTTCCTGTTTTGTCCTCTTGCTCCATGTCTGTGTCTCCATATGAAATGTCAAGATTGTAAAATGCTGGATGCTCTTAACTCTGGGATCCTACCCCAAACAAATACCCTTCCTGGGATCTGCTTCCTCAACTTTGGCTGGATCTATACTGATATATAATGCAATTTGAATCTGTATGATCAGTGTAGACCCAAACAATGCAGTTCAGTGTAATTGAACTGCATTATATGGGTCTACACTTATCATAGAAAGGTCCAGTCTTTGTCATGACAAAACTTTGTTTAAGGTTCAGGGATGAGACTGGGGGGACTTCCTCTACCATCCTCTACCTGCTGGAATGTCTCCTGACCCCAGCTAACACACCTCCAGATTCTGCCAAAGAGCTCTATGAACTCTATTTTGTGTTTGCTTGCTTCTGGGCATTTTCAGGCAAGTCCATACAGGATAAGTTGACCATCAACCCAAGCCACACTATGATAACTTGACAGACGTTAAGCACCTTACCCAAGTTCTGTGGGAAGCATGAATATACATATGGGTACATGCACAGACACACACAGTTCTGAAGGAAAATCTCTCTCCTATACATGTTGTACGTGTGTGCGCCTACCTAGATTAAACCCAACTGAGTTCAGTGGAGTTAACTCTCTGCAAACGTGCATAAAGAAGTAGAGTATAGGGGGGAATAAACATGAATTACTGGACTTCGTGGCTTTTTTTTTGGCCTTTGTGGGTTTTTTGGAATGTCATCTCTTGCACTGCAGCTTAAAGGAAAGTAATATTGCAATTGGGCTATCCCTAGATGTTGAATTGGTTTCAGCATAATTCCTTAGTCCAGAAAAAAGGTTCAGTATAAATACAATCATGACAATCCTTTTCTCTCTCTCTCTGTGTGTGTGTGTGTGTGTGTGTAAGCATCTCTCACTTGGCCAGAAAAGTTTTCTCAGTGAAATGGAGAGGAGAGGGAGAAAACTCACTTGCAAGACAGATGCATGAGAGATGTCATACAAAGGCATGGACATTTGCAAAGCCACAGCTCTTTGTAGAAGCATTTGCATCAATCCTTGTGAACATCTTGCCTGCCTATAATGTCTGTGGGCATTTGTATTAGCTGCCTCTTAGTCAGCATATTGAAATCGCAATGTCAGATAGATTATGTTTGGGTTTCTATTGCATTTTTGCTACATATAAAGCAATCTCGGACGGAACTTGTCTTTGGTGAAGGAAAACCCGACATATACTGTTTCCCTGTCGTGGTCCCTGTGAATACGTACATATGGTATTTCCTGCGCATGTGCAGACAGTTTGGAATCTTTTAGAAAACTTATCACTTTAAGGCGGTAGCCCTGCCCACACTCCCCTTGAGAGTATATATAGCCAGTGGGAGGGGCTACTGCCTCAGATCATTTACTCCGCCGCGAGAAGCAGCTTGAAGGACTGAGGCATGACAACAGCGGGGAGGATGGGCGGGGATGTACGAATTCACAGGTGACCACTCAGGGAACTATGGTTACAGGTAAGCAACCAATAATTCCATGGTTATCCACCATCATCTTGGTCAATATCTGTAACCTGAAAAAGGTTACAGCAAGACAAAGTACTCATCTCTTGTTTAATAAAATCTGGGCAATATAATATTTCGCTGTGCAAGGAGTGTTGCAATCCTTCCCTTGTTATCCATCATGCATTAAAGCCATATTTACATAAGGGAGCAATTTTGGACAATTAGTACTTGAACGGTTTTAGTCCTGGGTGGAATACTCACTTTAGCTATAGGAGTATATTAGGTTTTTGTTATTTTACTACAGTTCTGTCAAACATGTAATCTCATACCGCAAAATAAAGACCTGCTGAAACCTCATTCTACCATAAATTAATTATTATAAGAAAAGGTGACTTACACAATTGGAGATGTAAACATATGCAGAGCCTGGGGAGTTTCTTTCACTATTACCCCCAGAATCTTACACTCAGCATGGCCACTGATAACGCAGACTTGGGATTCTGGATCTTGCAGCCAATAAATAACTTTTCCAACCTCTCCAACAAACACAGTGCCTCAGCAATTTTGTCATACTGCTTGTGTACTGCTCTAATTTGCCATAATTGTATTTATTTATCGTGTCAGAAGCAAATTGAGGGTACAGTTATAATGTATTTTAAAAAGAAAACCAACAAAGTTAAAAACTTGGCATTATATGAGATTTCCTTTGACCAGAAGCTGGCCACTTCTAGTGTTGCTGTGAGGAGATCCTCCATTGTGCATATGGCAGTGCTCAGACTATATTGTAGTAGGTGGTCTGCGGTTTGCTCTTCTCCACACTCACATGTCGTGAAGTCCATTTTGTAGCCCCATTTCTTAAGATTAGCTCAGCATCTCGTGGTGCCAGGGTGCCGTCTGTTTAGCACCTTACAAGTTGCCCAGCCTTCTGTGTGCCCAGGGGAAAGTTTCTCATCTGATATCAACCACTGGTTGAGGTTCCAGGTTTTAGCCTGCCACTTTTGCACTCTCGCAGTATGCCAAAATGGTATGAGACAACAAAAACGCCTGCATTTTAAGGGTGATGACTTTAAAATTGATGCAGCATGAATAAGAGGAATGGAAAATATGAAACAATTCAACTTAAGGAAAGTATTAAATATTACAAGCATATAAATTCATACCACATTCAATCATTTATATTTTATCATTCTGCAGAGTGGTGAGTAGCTGGATTGAGCGTAGGGAAGTACAATCTGAAAAAGCCAATTTGATGATCTTATTTGACAAGTACTTGCCTATATGTCTGGACAAGCTGAAATTTGGGTTCAAGAAGATAACGCCTGTACCGGAAGTGACTGTGATACAAACCATCCTCTACCTGCTGGAATGTCTCCTGACCCCAGCTAACACACCTCCAGATTCTGCCAAAGAGCTCTATGAACTCTATTTTGTGTTTGCTTGCTTCTGGGCATTTGGAGGAGCAATGTTCCAAGATCAGGTACTTTCAGTACATTAAATAATCATGTTCTGTTTCATACATCTCCAGGTGTCGTCATAATAGTGCCCAGATATATAATGAAGAGCATTAGGTACACAGATAGAATTTTATTGGTCCAATTCTCAAAGGGTTATTCAGTTGAACATATACATCAATAAATACTACTCCCACATCACTTTGGCTTCATGTATCTGCATTATGATGATGATGATGATGATTGTGTTTGTTTATATCTCACGTTTTTTCTCCACAAGGAGACTCAAAGTGGCAGTAACACTGGAATTTGTTTCCGTGGGCATGTTGACTAGATTATTTGTGCCACTGCAACAACTATGCTTTCTGCAGAGCCACTGGTGCTACATTGACTGCTTTTACTATGTGATCTGGCAGACCTTTATAGGAGGATCAGTTTTGTGGGACCATTGTCAAGTCCCAGCCTTTATTCCTTTTGGAGTGAACGAGGTGCCAACACAGTCAAGGATACACTCCCCTATTGCAGGAAAATGATTTTGTAGATCATGCCTCTGAGCAAATGTTTAATGTTGCCTTATATCATTAACTCTTCCAGGAGCCACATATGGCTGCAGGCATTTTTTTAAAAAAAATATAAAAAATATTTGGTTTTGATATGATTTGTTTGGATGTTTTCTAGCATTTCTAGAGGAAAAGGTAATATTTTTTTATGATCTGGTTTTTCTAAATCAATAGAAAAGCTTTATTAAATTGGATATCTTTATGTTCCTAGCTTGTGGATTATCGTGTGGAGTTCAGTAAATGGTGGGTGAATGAATTTAAAACCATCAAGTTTCCGTCACAAGGGACAATTTTTGACTATTATATTGACCAAGATACAAAGAAATTCATGTCTTGGACTGATAAAGTGCCACCATTTGAGTTGGACCCAGATATCCCATTGCAGGTATTTGTGAGAAATCATTTGTTGAGTGTTTGGCGGGGGGCAGGGGAGTACTACAAAACTGAGAATCCATTCCTGGCAGAAGGGTCACTATTAATTCAGTTGTCTCAATTAATTACCTCTTTGAATTGTAAGAAAAATAATCCTGCCACAAGCATATTTGATTGATGTATTTTCCTCTGTCTTGAGCTGAAGTGCTGTTGCCCCTTCTATGAGTCACATTTTCATGTTGACTTGGGTGCCAATTTTAGATATGCAGCAATGATAGAATTCCTCCTGTATATTGGCTAGTTTTGTTGTACAGGCAGGTGGAGAGTTTATAATATGCTGCTTTATGGAGACAGATGGAAATGGATGAGTTTTGAGTATCAGATTGTGAACATCTTGAAGTTCTTGAAGTTCATCTATAAATATTACAATGTGTTTTTAATTGAGTTTTATGGGATCTGAGAAAGTAGGGAAATCTCAGAAAGAAAAGAAGTGAGTGTGCATATATTTCTCATATAAATGCTTGGCTTAAAAGGCACAAACAAAGGAAGGTTCTTTCCTAATAAGTGGAAATAGCCATCTACAAGTATTGAGTGGCAGATAATTACTTGCTCCCCAGCCATCCCCTCCCAAGGATGACTTTGTCACTTTTGTTAAAACCATATTTCTTAGATCTAATATAAGCAATGTATATAATGCAAATCTATATAGGTTATTGTAGGTTTTTCAGGCTATATTGTCATGTTCTACAAGCACGCTCTCCTAATCTATATATTTTAGATGTGTAATTATCTCTGAATTGGATAACGTTTTTAACATGAAATGTGTTTCAGGCTGGATCTACACTGCTAAATAATACAGTTTAAACTGCATTGAACTTCATTCTTTGGTTCTACACTGAACATATAATGCAGTTCAAACTGTATCTTTGGCAGTGTAGACCCAGCTTCAGATTCATGATGTTTGAGTTGAAAGTTATATCAGAAAATTATTTGCTATCAATGCCTTGCTGTCTTTATTTTCTCTTGAGCAATTGTTCCATGGGATTTATATCATTCAGATTTAAAAATCAGTGTACTTTAATATGAGGGTTTGTCTTACAGGCCTCCATGGTCCACACAACTGAAACTATTCGGATTCGCTATTTTATGGATCTGCTAATGGCAAAGAAATGGCCTGTGATGCTTGTTGGGAATGCGGGCACTGGGAAGTCAGTGTTGATGGTTGATAAGCTTGAAACACTAAACATGGATGATTTCATCGTGCAATCTGTTCCTTTTAATTTCTACACAACTTCAGCAATGCTGCAGGGTAAAGGGATTGCCGTGTTATTAGTGGTAGATAACAGCACTGAGGATTAGATTACAACAAGTGATAGGCAACGTTAAATAAGAGATAATAAGAGATGCAGGTTGAGCATCCCTTATCTAAAATGCTTGCAACCAGAAGTGTTTGGGATTATATTATTTGTGTTTTGGAATATCTCTGAAAAGGGCATAGTTCTTGACGTGAAACCATGCCATTTCACAGATCCCTGCATCTCTCACCAGCCTCGCATATCTCTCCAGTCAGCTTCTTTGTCTGCTACTTTGATTGCATATGAGATTTGAGGCTGGAGAGAGACTGAAGATCTGAGAGTCTAAGGGTATAAAGAACTTAATATTTGGCATGGGGGTAGGAATAATGTACTTTTACTGTGTAAGAGACCCCTGGGGAGCCCACCACCTGCCTGTATCCACCTTGAAAATGAACATGCAAGAGTACTGCAGCCAGCATTTCAAAGGTGGAAGTAGACAGCTGGTGGCAAAAACCTTTTGGATTTTTTTTAGCATTTTGGATTTTTGTATTAGGTATTCCTAACCTGTAATAAGTAATTATTATAGTGAAAGTATCCTTCTATATTTTAGAAATGTGTAGCTTTTAAAAAATAGTTTAGACAATATACAGAAGAGTAGTCTGTTAGATCAAAAAGTGCAAATAGCTTTGTTGTGTATTTATATAATATAGTTATTTGTTATGTTTTGATGTGCTACAGCCCACTCTCACAAATTTGCACTACAACAAAAGTGCAAGTATTTGTTACACAAGATCTACTCATTGTTTAGCACATTTGTGGGTCGTTTGTTTGGTCGGTGAGCTTATAGTGACACAAAATGAAACTTTTTAAAGGCACACACACACACTGAAAAAAGGGACAGATTTTTTAAACATAATATTCATTACAATAAAACCAGAGGAAAATTAAAAAGCAACATTAACTGTTAAAAGCTTAGCATAACAATATAATCATTCTGCTTGAAACACAGTAGTAACACAATACAATAGTGCTGCTTGAATCACAATAGAAAAGCAGCAAATCTAATCACCATGAAGAGAAAGTTTCGTAATATAGGTACTGCTACATAGCCTTCTTTCAAATAATCAGCCACCTTTCTCTTGTAGCAGAACCTATAACAGAGGCAGAGATGATGAATGCACATCTTGTCTTTCGGTGAAGAAATCTGGGAAAGCTACATTTTCCCAGCACTTTGCCAGGGAGCAGGACAATCTTGTTTTGAAGTAATACCAAACTTACAGTATTGGCATTGCTGTGTGTATATATGTGCCTTCAAGTCGCTTGTCGACTTATGGCAACTGAATGAATGTTATAGGGCAAGAAATACTCACATGTAATTTTTGCTGGTTTCATCCTCTGAGATACATACATCCTTCAGCATCTGGTAGTTGACAGTTTCTCATCAAAGTACAAGCCTGCTAGTCTCCTATATCAGAAGGGGTCTAGGTTAGGGTTAGGCCCTTCATGCTATTAGTATATGTCCCTAACAGTCCTGGTGATGCATACCATACCTTGACCCCATACAACCTTGATGCCAGCCAGCATTCTGCATCCTCTGTCTTTTTGCCCTTTTTATACAACACACCTGGCTGCATCAGGAGTTGATGTCGTAATGAAATCACTACAACAATCCTCCTTCCTAACCTCTTTGTCTTCAGTGAAGTGTTGTTGTGTGTGATCCAGAACATATCAAAATAGAATATGCTGCAATTGCACAGACAATCCTCCATTTGCAGAGTTCGTTCACCTGGCATACTGAATATGTTGTTTTTAGAAATGAGATCTGTTCCCTTTCACAATTACTACCACAATCCCAGAGAACTGATCACATTTACTTCGTCTGAAATATGATGCAAAATTTAATTGATCTGGCCTAACTGCCCAGGTGGAAGTGCTGTTGGGGTTCTTCGCCCTTAGCCTTCAAACTGGTCAGTTTCGATGTTATGCAACCCTTCCCTCACTGGAGTATGGCTGCCTTTTCCTTGTTGATTTGACATCATAACCTTTGCAAAAGGTTCCAGTTAGGCCGACCCCACAAAGGAAGGATGTTTGAGGATATTCCACCTGATCATTTAGATCACTGGCTCTTAAACTGTAGGTCTCAACCCCAAATGAGATCCTCTTAACCCAATGTTGGGATCCCTAATATAATTCTGAAGGTCGCCTAGTGGCCATTTTAGGCATTTACATGAATCTGTTGTGCAGAGTTTACAGTGGACTCTGCAGAGAATGCTTCAGCTGTACTTCATAAAAAGGAAAACCAGCTTGTTTAGTGATTCTTGCACATGCTGGTTTATTATCAGTAAATGTTTGATTTCTATAAATATTTCTTATATCTATATACCTGAGCTCACATAAAAAATGTTCAGACCAAAAGGGATCCTGAATAGAAAAGTTTAAGAAATCCTGATTTAGATCAGACTCAGTAAACCTTTTTTTAAAAAAATAAAATTGTGATCTTCTTTCTGATTAGCTATACTTGAAAAGCCCCTGGAGAAGAAATCAGGAAGGAACTTTGGTCCCCCAGGTACAAAGAAGCTTATTTACTTCCTCGATGATATGAACATGCCAGAAGTCGACAAATATGGCACTGTGGCGCCTCATACCTTGATCCGGCAGCACATGGACCATGGGCACTGGTATGAACACAGTTTGACTGTGAACATGCACTGTCATTCATATTTAAATGACATAACTGAGCATGGCAGGTGTCAGATGTGCCCCTGGAGAAACTCCACATGTGTGGTTTTTTGGTGGTCTCTCCAGGGTTGCTGAAATTGAATGTAGAGTCCCAGGAATAAAAAGGGAGGCACCCCAGCAGAAAAGAGTTTATTTACAATGGCACACCATTGTTCAGCATCATGCATACACTGAAAATGCAATTTATACTTCCATAAGCTTTACATTAAAATATAATTACCCTTTTAAAAATATAAATAATTCATGGTTCTTTAATTGATTAGAATCTGTATTGACTAATTACTGACAAATTTTTGTACAACATTATTATTTTCCTTGATTTTTAAAAAAATAAGGGATGTTAAAAACAATCAAAAAATATTAAGATACCAAGAAAGACAAAATGGATGCATCATAAATCAAGCTCTGAGCATCCTTCTGGACTTTAATCCCCAAGTCAGTCTTGATTTCTCTCAAATCCTGTGTTGTGAAGTTGGGACTGAGGTTGGAAGAAACTTTTGAATTCCCAGAATAATGCAAAATGCACCAAAATAGTTATCCCTCCCTCTCTCCCTCCCCCTCTCCCTCCCTCCCTCCCTCCCTCCTTCCCTCCATTCAATCTCTTTGGCATCAGTCTATACACATTGGATTTCCGTAGTGTGTGCTTGGCTTCTATGTGAGAACTCTGTTACATTGCTAGACGTCTGCAATGTAAGAGGTCTACTTTTGTGAACTTCTGCAGAACTGGAAATTATAGAGAGAACTCTTTTGTAAAATCATATCAGCTATACCTCTCTGTTGGAAATTAATCAAAACAAAGTGTTAAGGAGAAAATTACAACTAATTATGTGACCTCAAAGTAATGACATGAAGACTTTAACATCTTCACTATGTCAAATATTCAGCATCAAGAAGAAATCCCATTATTTGTGTTTTGCAATTGATGTTTGCTTGCTTCTTGTGGGACTTATAAGAATGACCACAATAGAGGTCCCCTGGACTGTTTTAAGAATGTTGCCTATGGTTGGCCATGGATATGTAGTAGCACTAAAGTCCTAGCGTGCTTTTCTCCTATGGTTGTCCATGCCTTTTTAGAAAGTAATATCAAATATCATTTTTTTTCTTTTTGTAACAAGAAGATATTATGAAATTATAATTCTTTCTCATATTTTAAAATTTGTGGTTCCCAACCTTTTTTTGACCAGGGTCCACTTGGCCAAGGCCCACTTGACCTGGCCCCGCTTTGACCACGGCCCACTTAGACAGGGACCACTTTGATCAGGGATCACTCTCCAACATTAGTACCAAAAGGGACGGGGCTGGTTAACTCTGTGGAAAGGAGTGGAAATAAAATAAATAAAACAAAATAAATAAAGACGAAGGATTTCTGCAGATCAGATTTTCATTCTCGCGGCCCACTGCTGGGCCGCAGCCCTTTAAGTTGAGAACCACTGTTTTCAATGTATGCACAAGAGAGGATTCACTAAGGTACGGATACCAGAATATCAATTCTGCAATTGTTCTCTATGGGGCTATTTTATTTCTTGGGTTTTTTCCAATTAGGTATGACAGAACCAAACTTACACTAAAGGATATCCACAATTGCCAATACGTTGCCTGTATGAATCCAACTGCTGGATCCTTCACTATTGACTCCAGACTCCAGGTACATAGCAGAGGCATGTCATAGAAATTTCAGTAAACTTGAAGCAGAAGATTTTAATATGTCTGAAAGTGTTGGTTTCTGTAAAAATGTAAAATGTGCAGTTTCTTCAACTTACTAATTTTATACCAGAAAATTATCCTTGTAAATGTTTCCTGTTCTAGCGACACTTCTGTGTGTTTGCTGTGAGTTTCCCAGGACAAGATGCCCTTATGTCCATCTACAGCACTATCCTAAGTCAGCACCTAGCCTCTCGAAATGTTCCAATGGTGGTTCAGAAAATTCATACACAGCTTGTTTCTGCAGCTCTGGGTAAGCACTATATAAAACAGCATGTACCAGGGCAAACTTTTCCGTCACTCTGTCATTTTTCCATATTTGACCAATATCCTTAACTGGCAAGGTGACAAAGTCATACCCAAGGATAATGTTCCACACGGAGGTTTTTTGGAAAACTTAAGCTTTCTCCAGCATGCTGTGATATATATTTTAATAATGGGACAATACAACATTTTCCTCAGCTACCCAAGCCATTATATGATACTCTCTGACCTCTAATGCAATAGTTATTTCCACATTAGCTCCCCCTCCCCCCACCCAGGACTTTTTGTCCAGTTTTATGGAGCAGCCAGATGCAATATTTCTGTGGTTTAAGAGGAGGACTTTGCCATGGTATCACTCTTTCTAATTCACTGAATTTACAGGGATTTCACACAGTATTGCTTTCTATTTGTAATTCTTTATTCCTTTTTGCTGCTTCTTCCATCATTTTCCTTGTTTTCTTCAGTTTAAGGAGAAAAGTACAAGATAGCTTTCTCAGTGCTAGCATGAAAATTCATCTATCCGAAAATATTTCTTATCAGAATGTTGCAGTCCTTTCTTGTCTGGGTTGGCCGCTGGAGTTTTTCCTAACCTATTTGCGATTATCTTTTCAAATAAAATAAAACTGTAGCATTAAATGGAAACAGAAGGAGTACTGTTAAGGCTTGGAGGTGCTCTTGTGCCTTTAGGTAGACTTCCCATTTTCAATTTCAATCTAATCAATGATTAGATTGATTAATCAGTCATTAGATTGAGCATGCAAATCAAGCTTGCTGATTCTGGCTGGAGCATTAGTGATGCAGAACATTTGTTTGCATACAAGCAGGAATCACTGTGTAAGAGATGTTCCCATAAGCCCCAATGTAGCTGCCATTGAGATCTGCATGAATTCTGCAAAAAGATCTGGAAAAATTGTTTGGCAAAGTCTACAAAGGATGTTTGGCAAAATGCATTTTACAGATCTCCAGTGATTTTTGTGTGTGTCAGGAGTGACTTGAGAAACTGCAAGTCACTTCTGGTGTGAGAGAATTGGCTTCTGCAAGGATGTTGCCCAGGGAACACCTGGATGTTTTGATGTTTTATCATCCTTGTGGGAGGCTTCTCTCATGTCCCCGCATGGGGAGCTGAAGCTGACAGATGGGAGCACATCCATGCTCTCCCAGAATTTGAACCTCCGAGCTGTTGGTCTTCAGTCCTGCTGGCACAAGGGTTTAGCCCATTGTGCCACCGGGGGCCTCCCATGATAAAAAGCCATGTTGCATTTCCAGTCATATAATCTCTGTGTGTGCATTCATACAAACATGGTCACAAAACTTGCTTAGTGTTAGTACAAAATGTGAAGCTCTGAACATTAACCAGCTGTGGAGATGCCTCAGGGGACAAACCTTATATATGCATCTACATTCCCTTCATAGTTTAGTTCTACTTTTATGAGGTGACTGCCTACCTTGGGTTTCTTCCCTCCTTTAATAGGCAGTCTTAATTGGTAGTGTTCCTGAGGGTGAAGGGCAGAAGAGGCTTAAATTAATGGTCTCTTGGCATTGCTTTGTTTGCGTTCTTTGTTAAAGCAGGAAATAATGTTATTTGTATATTTAAAATGAATGGAAATGAATAGTGTTCCCTCACTACTTCACAGTTTGCTTATTGCAAACTTGCTGTTTTGCGGATTTTAAAAAATATTAATTTTAAATATATATCATGGTATTTTCGCTGTTTTGTGGGGGTTTTCCACCGCCGCTCTCCAAGGCGCTTTCCCTCCTGAGTCCTCCCTCCCTCCAGCCTTGAAGGGCCTTTCCTTCCTTTCCTTCCTTTCCTTCACTTTATTTTAAGTTTATAAAGACTTAAAATAGTGTATAACTACTAAAATAATGTATAAATATTAAAATAAATAGAGCATCCCTACATCATGGTTTTTCACTTATTGCGGGAGGTCCTGGAACCTAACCCCAGCAATAAGTGAGGGAACACTGTAATTCAATTAATTAAATAATTTTCCATCTATGTATCTGTACTCAAAAGCCTTTCCCCCCAAAACTGGCATCCAAGCCTTGCTCAGGAGAATTTCATTTGCTTTCTTATAAACAATCTGGTGAAACATCAAAATGGGGGAGGACCTGTAAATTTTTTGGAAAGTAACAGAATGTGTTTGATGTTAGGTGCAGCAATAATTTTAATTCGTGATGCAGATTCATTGCCTCATTAACCTTCAAATAACCCCAATGCCTTTTTTAAATGAGTATGTGCTGTCTTTCTCCACAACAGCTTTGCATCAGAAAATAACATCAACCTTTCTTCCTACGGCCATAAAATTTCACTATGTTTTCAATCTCCGAGACTTGTCTAACATCTTCCAGGTACAAAACGATTTGTCTATCAATGTTTTAATACTGATTTTATCATAGTTGTTAATTTTGGGAAATGGCATTTATAACCTTTTGGAAAACACCTTTTGGAGATCATAACTTTTTAAGAAAAGCATGACCTTTCAGGGAAGAGCCAAAAACCCTTTAGAGTAGAATCTTCTGTTATGGTATATAACGACGAGATATCATTATTATGCAAGGGAAATGGTTTCCTTTGTTAGACTGAATAACCTGTTATCTCAGATCTGTTAGAAAAACAGAAATTTGCCAGTACATAAAAAACATCAGTTCTTCAGAAGTGTTTTTCAGTGGTATGTATATATATATATATATATATATATATACACACACACACACACACACACACACACACACACACAACAATAAAACTTGTTTTATATCATGCACTCAAGAGACAAAAATGAAGTAGACATTGATCAAAGTAACATATTTGGTTTATTCACATTATTTATGTGCTCAGCACACACAGGTACAAAATGTATCAGTCCAGTTTCAGATATGTTTGTAATGGTTCCCTGTGCCAGGTGGCCAGGGCATCTCTCTTATAATAAAGCATCTCTCTTATAATAAAGCAGCTATCACGTAGTTAAAAGGAGAGAGAGATAAGAGCATGTGGTCTGCAGCCCCTTTTGTAACTTCTCAGGAACCATAGAGTAAATGAAGCTGCATACCAGAACATACATACAGGAAATAGTAAACAACCAGATCATAGTTAAACATTACTAGAGAAGGATTGAACAAGGTTGTAACTTCCAACAGTTAATTTCCCTTAGCATAGCTTGGGAAAGTTGACTTTTTGAAACACAGCTTCCGTCATCTATAAATTAGCTGCAAGATTCTTTAAACTGTAGTTCAAAAATGTAACTTTTGCAAATTCCAGTCCTGAGAGCTCAGTTAATTAGGAAACAGCAAAAGCAAAGCAAGAAAGAAAGAAAGGGAAAAGAAAAGCCCTATCACTTCAACTTTTTTTAAAAAAATCCATTCTGAAGGGGACAATATGGATTGGCTTGGAGACTAACAACATTGTTAACTGTGCCGATTTCACACTATCATTGGAGCTCTTCATAGACGTGAGTAAAGGCTGGAACTGTTGCAATATGATATTGTGAGGAAAGAATAAGATGAGAAGGGGCAAGCTTCACAGAAATGGGGACAGAGATTTGTTGCTTCGGTGCCCTCTTCCTTTCCTCCTGCTGATCTATCAGCAATCTCCGCAGACCTTCTGACAATTTGTGTTTATAGTGAGAGGTCCCTACCCTTCCTGTTTCTTTCCCTCTGTTATCTTCAGTTTCAAAAATAGCTCCTTCGTGGTGGTGTCCGTGGTCTCCCTCATGTGATTCAATATGCCCGCTTGTCTTACTGCCTTTATGAATTTATACAGTTTGACATCTCCTGAGGCGTTCGTGTTCTGGCAGAAGGAAACCCAATCTGTTAACACCCGTGTAGCCGCAATGTGCAGAAGGCCCTGGGGAACCACTGGCTTTCCTAAAAACTGACAAGCACCACCAGTTTTTACTCCTTTAATTATTTTTCAGTGCTTCTATTCTTACACATTGTTACAACTTGATTTTAACAGAAGGGAATGAAATATTTCTTCGTTTATCAACACTTTTTTTGCAATAGCAAAAATCTCCCTTCAGGTGTATTCCCAGAGAAACCAACACAAGCACTTAACATGTAGACACACTTTTAAGATTCTAAATGAACCCACCTCCACGTATTGTGAAATAACTTTCTAAAGAGCCCATCTTATTTGTCTTCTGCATCTCCGAAATATCCTTTCATGCCAGGGTCAGCAAAGCTGGGGAAGGAAACACGTAGTCCCCCTCATGCAATTGGATTATACTTCCCATCAGTCCTGGCTAGTACAACCAGGGGTAAACAATGATGGGAGTCCAAATCCAACAACAGCATATGGTCCTTCTTGTGATATGTTGGGTTGTGACAAATGTTTCTTTTGAGATAGTGTAAAAATCACACCTGAAGAAATGTAGAGCAACATCAGGGAGAGGGTATAAGTATTCTGCCTTCATGATCTCTTCAAAGATCAGCACAGAGATTAAGATATAGAAGACATCTGGGAATTAAAAGACTAACTATGGAGCTAGGCGGATTATAGCACTGCCACCGCTACTCCTGACCCTCCAATCATTTTCACATATCTTGAAGAAATCTGAGATAGACTAGAAATCACAGTTAGCTTGCTCTGATTTCAAATGAGTGAGGATGGGACTACTGATGCAAC
Source organism: Anolis apletophallus (assembly GCA_030556195.1). Classification (NCBI taxonomy): domain Eukaryota; kingdom Metazoa; phylum Chordata; class Lepidosauria; order Squamata; family Anolidae; genus Anolis; species Anolis apletophallus. The sequence continues at coordinate 121,916,116 of JARBWK010000001.1, read as the reverse complement.
AACAGATGAAGCTGTCCTTGGAGGAAACTGGTGCTTTGGCTGGGTTGTTTGTGAAACTATTTGCCTAGTTTAAAAAAAAGGTGTAAATATAGCCACACAGGATTTAATCGAAGTATACTATATATTGAAGGGACATTCCAGGCAATTGGTGCTGAAACTCCTCTCTTTGACAGGGACTGTTGTTCTCGACACATGAGTGCCTCAAAATACCTTCAGACCTTGTTCGATTGTGGTTGCATGAAGCTGAGAGGGTCTATTGTGACAAACTTGTGGAAGAAAAAGATCAAGAGAGCTTTGGCCGGGTCATGATGGCTAATTGCAAGAAATTCTTTGAGGTGAAGCAGTCTTTTCTCCTATTCTTCCTATCCTTCCTTCCTTCTTTCCTTCAGATTGTTGTTGAGAATTTGCAGTCCATTAGAATCTTTGTGGAATTTTTTCTACATTAGTAACAGGCGTTGATTAATAATGTGTAAGAACTGAGGCTTAAATTAATGGGAAACCAGGAATATTTGTCGAGTTTTACATCTAGTGGGCCAAAGACCCCAGGTCCTATCAGCTTACCCATCTCTCTTCAAGTTGTTATCTTCCAAACCGATCCTCTAAATGGCATCTAGACCAAAATGGTTATTTTGAATAAAGAGCCAAGTAATGATAATTCAATTACAGTAATGTCAAAAAATAATATGAACAGCAACCACACATTTACATATATCACACCGGTAAACTGACTGGGATTTATGGGAGTTGTAGTCCAAAACATCTGGGGACCCACAGGTTGAGGACTACTACACTATTTGGTTATATCACTATTATTCCACTTTAACTGCCATGACCACATTGGATGAAATCCTGGGATTTGCAGTTGGGGGTCATTCAGAATTTTCAGCAAAGAGCTCTTGGGCCTCACAAAACTACAAACCCCAGGATTGCACAGAATGCGGCCATGGCAGTTAAAGTGAAATAATAGCATTATAACAGGATGGTGTGATAAAGCAGTAGGTACCAAAAACAGGTGAAATGCCCAATCCCAAAGCATGTCTTCTTTTAAATGTACTGGAGATTATTGTGGTTGTTGTTGTTCTAACTCAAGTCTGCACAACATACAACCTGTAGGTCAGATGCAGCCTGCAAAGGCCTTATCTGTGGCCTGTGAGCTCAGGTCCCTCCCCAGCCTCTAATCATTTTCCTGGGAACAGCAAGAGACTGTAAGGGGTAGGGTTTTCCCCACGGCCCTCAGCACTCAAGCCTTGGCACCCCTGGTCAGGCAGTTGGCCAAGTGGCCCGCTGAAGAGTTTGGCGGAAAATCTTCACCCTATATAAGGGCCAAGATGTGCCGGCCTGTTTTAACTTATTTATTTGTACTTTCTGCAGGACATGGGTGACAATGTAGTATTTGCAAAGCCCAATGTTTTTTGCCACTTCACTCAGGGACTTGGAGATCCAAAATACCTGCCTGTTTCTAACATTCAGGCTCTGAATAAGCTGCTTGTGGAAGTTCTGGATAGCTACAATGAGGTCAATGCTGTGATGAATTTGGTGAGTGCAACTGGAGCTGAAAATTGAAGTGAAGATACAGTTGATCCTCCAACACGGTTTAGACTATAACTCCTCATATGTGTTAGACTTTGGTTTGCTGGGTTTTCAAAACATCAATAAGTGACTGTGAAAAACCCTAACAATTTTCTGTTGACTATTTCCTGTCTTTATGAACATTCATACTTTAAAAATATATAAGCAATCCTAAAACCATTTAACCATATCATATTTATTTATATTGGTAATGAATTTCAAACACAATCATTTGTTCCTACAACTTGGCATCATCTTGTGGCACAATGGAAGCTTGGTACAAGGAAATATGCAGGCCAGGATTACAGGGATTGTCCCTCAAAAACCTTAGTGTCTTATTGATGAATGTTGTTGTATTTTTATTTATTTTCTCATTTAAAATGAAAATTCAAACACAAGCCAAGAGTGAGCACAGGTCTAAATATAGCCTACACTAATTCATCAATGCTAGTAAAATTCTGAGCATGCTAATACCAGCAGATGAAAAACTATCCAGTTGTACTTTTGGTCTGTACTGTATTTAGTGTGGTTTGTGTTCTTGTAACACCTTCCTTGCCTCTTGCAGGTGCTCTTCGAGGATGCTGTAGCACATGTGTGCCGGATCAATCGCATCTTGGAGGCTCCCAGAGGGAACGCCTTGCTGGTGGGGGTAGGAGGCAGTGGTAAGCAGAGCCTCTCTCGGCTGGCAGCTTATATCAGCGCCTTGGAGGTGTTTCAGATGACACTGAAGAAAGGCTATGGAATCCCAGACCTGAAGGTGAGGAGGAAAAATGTTATCCCCAAACATACCATGATGGAAAGTAACTTAATGCCGACATTAAGGCAGCCTACAAACTCAACAACAGCCAAACATATTTTTTCAGGCACAGTGTTATCTGTGTATGAGAGGACTACATATTGGGTGTAAAGTGGTGATGGGAACTTTCAACCCAAGAAAGATTAGAAACTATAGCCCGGGGGGGTGGGGGGGTGGGGGGGGTGGACAGTAACGTGCTGTGTCTGTGTGTGTTTTCTGGTTCAACAAAATCTTTGAGGCTAGAGATGTCTACAGAGCTGTGTCAGTGACGCTTTTCACACCACTAAAGTAAGGAGCAATTCCTTAGGAAAGCCACTTAATATGTAAGAAGAGTTGTGTGTACTGGCTGACAGCTCTCTTGCCCCACACATTCAAGAAGAGCTATATGAGGAATAGATGAGGCTGCCAGGCATGGCTTTTCAAAACCAAAACACTTGTGCATCTGAACCCAGCCTTATGAGTTCTAGCATTATAGCAGCTGTTAGGCTTTTCCAAATCTGCTTGATTCTATAACAATGAAAGATGTGGTTCTAACCCTGAGTAACAGACAGAGGGAGCCTCCCAGGGAAACCCCATATTACCAACCTTGTTAGGAAGTGCAAGAGTGGCATCTAGTGATCACCAGGAAGTACACCAGTTCATGTTTCTTCAATTGGATTACTCATTATGTTAAATATGTTGATCTAAATCTAATTCTTAATTCCAGTTCAAGTACACCCATTGAATCAATGAAACATATTTAAGTTTCTGATTTATCAAGTTTTTCCTGATTTTGTTTATCTGCTCTTATTGGGATTAACAAGTGTTCTTAGGCCATAATATGCAGGCTACATGCATGTACTTTTATAACCCAAAGTAAGGGCATGAAACATTGGTGCAGACTGGTGGCACTGCTTAGAGAAGGCTGAAATCTTCTTGCTACAGGCATTATTTCCCATAATTTGGGAGAGAAAGAAATTATTCCTATGAATTATTTTTATTTTATTTAAGAGGGAAAATAAGGGGTGGACATAAGGTTCTCTTACTTGCATGCACTGTTCCTGATTATTATTATTATTATTGCCCGCCTCTCTTCATGGCACCCATGCCTGCATAATTATTGTTATTGCTTTGGAGTAGGAAACAAAATAGGGCTCAGTGCTGTAGATATTTTATGTAGTTTAGCCCAGAGAGAGCTTTGAGAAAGGCAGTTTTAGAATCCAAAACAGAAAATGCTCATATTTGGAGCCATTTTACTTCTCCAGTTTGAAAATATGGCTTCAATTTTGAAAATGTAATACATTCCTCCCAAATGTAATCTTGGGACCTCATCACATTGAGATCATCTATCCAGGCAATGGTAGGGGGATTTGCCATAGATTGTGGTGAATCCGGCGGGGTGTGTGTGTGTGTGTGTGTGTGTGTGTGTGTGAGGTGACCATGTCACCCCACATCGCCTGGATCAACCCTCACCTCTTCCCACAAAGAGGAGTATTTTTCCCCGTTGTTTTCTATGCAACACGGGTAGCCTCCCATGTTGCCGGCGCTGCCTCCTGTGACACTTGGCACAGAGCCCCACTGGAAGTAGATCAATGTCATGTGATGGGATCCAGTCAGCTCTGTGCCTGAAGAGAGGTCCAAGTGTCGTAGGACAGCCAATTTTGCCCATCTGATGAAGTCCTTGCATAAGGGAATTTTTCCCTCTCTATTTTACCAAAATCTTCCCCTCGCTTCAATGAAAAAACAGATCCAGTAATATTGTCTAAACATAAGAAACTGACAAGCATTTGTTCTGTGATGCAGGCTGACCTGGCAGCTCAGTACATCAAGTCAGCTGTGAAGAACACTCCCACCGTGTTTCTCATGACAGACTCACAAGTTGCCGAAGAGCAGTTCTTGGTACTGATTAATGACCTCTTGGCCTCTGGAGAGATCCCTGGGCTATTCCAGGATGATGAACTGGAAAATATTATTACTTCCATGAGGCCTCAGGTGAAATCTCTCGGCATGCAAGATACAAGGGAAAACTGCTGGAAATTTTTCATTGACAAAGTCAGAAGACAGCTAAAGGTAGGGAAATTCTTGTATGTTGCATTGACTCCCAGTATTTTTGTATCTACTGCACATAATGTGCTGACCTCTGGTTCTGCATGCTGTGACTCTGGCCATGTCATGCAGAAATGTGAAGCTAATCTGTTTCAGGTTCCACAGTGAATTGTAGGATTCCCAGATCTCAGGGTCTGACCCGGAATGATAAGGGCTTCTCTGGTCCAAAGAATGGAGAAAGGAATCTCAGGACAAGAGCACTATTCTGAAAACAAATCTCCCCCCCCCCACTTCCAAAATGCTATAGTGTAGTTTGAAATAGTGTATGTTTCAGAAATTTCTGGTTCTTTGCCCCTTTTCTTGGTTCTTTGTTTATCTTTTCTGTTTTTTATTTGAATGACATGTTCTCAGAAACTGTGGTCTTTGGATTTGGAAAATTGCATTCAGGACCATGTTCACAGAGTAGATGTTCACATAGCCAAATATCTTGTTGATTTAGGCTTTTGCTGAAGCAGTGGAAAGGCCATTCTCTTCCTTTGCTATGATTCGTCCCATCTTAATGGATACACTCCGGACTCCTCATAATTATGACTTATGACTTGGTCACACTGGGGGGAGCGGGACTTGCAAACGTAGGACGCTTGCAGCACAGCTAACCGATGAATCCCCATGCTGCCCATCACGCGCTCACTTTCACCAGAGCTCCATTGACCAACTTTACCCTACTCTTTAAAACCCCTGTTCAGGCTCATTTCACTGCTGTCACACCCAGTGTTATAAATTTTATCTATTAGAATTGGCCCTGCTCACAGTGTTGGATCCTTCTGTTTTTAAAAGTTGTGTTTATTACTAATATGTTATTTATAATGGCTTTGTATTGTATTTTATTTTCTGTTTAATTTTATTGCTGTATTTTATACTGATGTATCATATTGTTGGGCTTGGACTCATGTAAGCTGGCCCGAGTCCCCTTGGGGAGATGGTGCCGGGGTATAACTTATTATTATTATTATTATTAGCACAAGGGTGCTATGACTTCCTGTATTCCATTGGAAACAACAGGGCCAGTGTAGGGGGGAAGCTGCTTGGCAACACTTCTCCACCTGTGATGGTGAAGTGTTGCTGCGGGTGAGGCTGGGCATGGGGTGCCGGGATTGCCCAGCTGCCTCGTGGATTTGCCACAAAGATTGATGAATCACCCCACTGGGGCTCATCAATGTGATAAGGCCCATATTCCCCTTACACTGGTGTGGATGAATTGTGTCCTACAGGTTGCATACGGCTCCCTAAATCCGATTGGGAGGGAAGGGGTAGCCTTTTGCTGAAAACAAAAAAATGTTTTGGAAGCAAAAGAGAAATAGGTCTCTTTTTGAAATTACATGATGGGACAGCATCAGAGAGGCACCTCTTCAAGGTCCCTTGGTGAGCCAATGGAGCCTTATTGCCTCCATCCATCTTATACTCTACTTTTTATCAGATAGCCTTTCCTTTCCTTTCCTTTTGATGGACTTAAGAGCTTCCCTGCAAAGAGAGAGAAAGGGGATAGCGAAAGATGACCCCCCACATGCAAGTAAAAATTCTGTGCCCCAATGGAATTTTCCTTTAGCCCTCAAGTTTCTAGCATTGCAGGTTGGGACACATTGAAAGTTTTTTTCATTTACCTTTGGCAACTTCACTTTTCTTTGAATGTCTAAACTGTATATCTAAATACTCCGCTCACTGAAATGTTAACTTACCACAGTTATAGAAACTTGGAGAATGACAGAAAGTTGTTGGGTTTTTGTTTGGAGAGGAGAGAATTCTCATTTGAGGACAAAATGCAAGAATTCTCAGAAGCAAGAAGTCAGAAAATCCTTCGCAAAACTTTACTTTCATATTTTGTTCCTCTGCCAAGCTGAGCAGTGTTTCTTCCTGCCCCTGTGGGCTCCAGGTGATCCTGTGCTTCTCTCCTGTGGGGTCCACCCTCCGAGTACGAGCAAGAAAGTTCCCTGCTGTAGTAAACTGCACAGCGATTGACTGGTTTCATGAATGGCCAGATGATGCATTGGTGTCTGTCAGTGCAAGATTCCTGGAAGAGACAGAAGGAATAGAGGTGAGCCTACACCTGTCGTAATGTCTTTTCGAGCAGTATTCTTTCAGTGAGAATTCTGTCACCTGGTTTAAATAGGTACTGAGTAGAACAATCTCTGTAATGGCCCATTACTGTTTTTGATGTACTTCAGACCACCAGTCCAACCTCATTCTGTCATGCAGAAATGCCCTATCAAAGCACTTCCACCAGATGGCCATCCAGCATCTGGGGCAGCATATTCTGCTGTTGAAAACTTCATCTGGAAGTTTTTTCCTACTTTTTAGGCAGAATCTCTTTTCCTGATCATCTCAACCAAGCCTAGGATACCTTTGGCTTTCCAGATGTTCTGGACAACCACAGCTACAATCCCTTACTAAATCCTTCTGGAACTTGTAGGCCTTTAGACTGATCTACATGATGGTGGAGCCCAGTGGAAACGAGCTACTGGGAGACTCAGTGTCATCAGTCCACAGTCTCTTGTGCACTGTGAAGAAATGAAGGAGAGAGAAAAGTTATGCTTCTATCTTAGGGCAGTTACCTATTGCAGGGCTGTCCAACTGCCGGCCCTGCAGGTGTTTTGGACTTCAAATACCAGAAATCCTAACAGCTGGTAAACTGGCTAGGATTTCTGGGAGTTGAAGTCCAAAACACCTGCAGGGCTGGCAGTTGGACAGCCCTGACCAAGGCATGTAGCCAGGGGGGGCTAAGGGGGCTTCAGCCCCCCCCGAAATTCTCAGGGTTGTCCGCGAGAAGGCCTTACTGGTACATTATTTAAACTGTTATGTTTATTCTTATCATGATCTGATCACCATGCTCATTATATCCCACATTAATGGGGTTATTGGGATAACAATACAAAAGGTTTGCTAGGGTAGACCCTCTTTCACCCAGTCTCAGCCCTCCCCCCCCCACCAAAATCCTGGCTACGGCCCTGCCCAGACCTATTGCATTTTGATTTGATTCTGGTTTATTTTCAGTGTAGTTAGAAGAAGCCACATCAGTGACTTGTCTGATATGGGGCAGGAAGTATTGGAATCAAATTTACCTAGAGGACTCCATCTCATTATTACAAAGCACTATTGGTCACTGAGGGTGCATCTGCATTGCAGAATTAATGCTATTTAGCACCACTTGAACGGCCATGGCTCAATGCTGTGTGATCCTTAGACTTGTAGTTTTACAAGGTCTGTAGCCTTCTCTACCAAAGAGTGCTGGTGCCTCGTCAAACTTCAAATTCCATGATTCCACGGCTTGGCTGTTAATTCTGCACTGTAGATGCACCCTAATATTTTTAAGTTTTACAGTTTTTAAAAGGCTTTGTGTGAACCTCTGTACCAGCTGTTGTAGGATTTGGGGATCTAAGCAATTGTATACTAACTACCGTGTTTCCCCGAAAATAAGACACCCCCGATTGTAAGACGTATCGGGGGGGTTGGGGGGTCGGCTAATATAAGCCGTGTGCCCGAAAGTAAGCCGCACCGCCCCGCCGCCCCGCCGCCGCCGCAATCCGGCCCATCGGCCGCGGCACACCTCCGCGGCACACCTTTCCGCCAGGCCTCCAAGCAAGGGAGGGGAAAGAGCCAGAGGCGTGGCGAGGAAGCGCCCGACGCCAGGCCCTGGCTCCTTCCCCCTCCCTTTTGTCCAAGCAAGGGGGGGAAGGAGCCAGGGGCGTGGGAAAGAGAGCCAGAGGGAAGGAGCCAGGGGCGTGGCGAGGAAGCGCAGACTCTGACGCATCGCTGCCTCGCCCGCCCTGGCTCCTCCCCCTTCCATTCATGGACGCAAGGGAGGGGAAGGAGCCAGGGGCGTGACGAAGCGGTGGCGCGTCACTCTGACGCGGCGCTTCCTCACCACGCCTCTGGCTCTCTTCCCCTCCCTTGCTTGGAGGCCTGGCGGAAAGGTGTGCCATGGAGGTGTGCCGCGGCCGATGGGGCCGGCTTGCGGCGGTGTGGCGGCGGCGGCGGCGTGGGCGTGGCGACGGGGCACGTCTTGGGTTATATAAGACGTACCCGAAAGTGTCGTAGGGGGACTTTTCGGGGGGAAAAGAAAGTAAGACGCTGTCTTACTTTCGGGGAAACACGGTAGAATGTATCTACAGTATTTACCATTTACTGTTCATCTCTCATATCATGAGAATTTTCCTCATAACATGAGAAAGAGAGACAGACAGCAAATCCCCAGAGCAAGGATGTTTTTTTTTAAAGAAACAACTGTTGACTGTACAATAAACCCTGAAAAGATGGTGATCCTCCTTAGTAACAATTGATTGGTCTGAAACTGTTGTTTAGGCAAGAAGAGAGAAAGCAATGACGCACCTGCCTTATTCTCACCCTTCCCTTGCTGGTGTTTTACTGAATAAGCTCTATGTACAAAGCACTTGTTTTTCAGTGAATTTCAGTAAGTTTTCAGAATGCAACTTCTTATGTCGTATCTCTGTGCCGCACCCCATGGCAAAGTTCCCAGAAAAAGACAATAGAGGATTCTTAGTACGGAGGAAATCAATTCACACCTTCCAGACCTATAAGGTCCACCAGGCTGAATCACAATAGCTTCAAGGACTATAAAGGCTCATCTAGTTTCTTATCATATCTCAGTCTGCCAGGAGCCTTGAAGCAATGTATAATAGATTTAAAAAACATTAAGTACACAAATAAAAACAGACTAAATCATTATCGATATATTTCCTTTTCTTATTACAGTACCTGTTTAACACAACACATGGAACAGTGCGGGAGATTCTGCTAAAAGCCCAACTTTCTAGAACTTTGCCTGAAGCTTTCCTTTCTTGGAAAGTACTTTCTGCCTGCCATCTTTGCATATTCTGGTTTTGACATGTGCGGCAGATACAAAGCAGTGGTGCAAGTCTAACACCACCAAGTCTCATGTCATTTGTTGAGCTATATTAACATTAGCGTCCCCCTGGGACTAGTTAATGCTAATATTCACCAGAAGAAACCTTTATATCATTGTTTTTCTACAGCCCACATTATTTCCTCTTCTAAATACATTAAACATTAATAGGCTTTGGATTACACAGCAATACTCATATTGCATATTTAAACAAAGGAAACTGGGGAGTGCAAAACCTCAGGTCCTTAGAGTAGCATTCATTCAGCAACAACATACTAGCTTCTTCACAAAGAAATCAGAAGATAAATAGCATTGTGCATTCCATATTTTTAACATTGCAGTTAATTGCAGTTACCAAGTCAATATGTTTGCTGGAACTGGATAGAGATTGGTAGTGGGAACTGAGATGAAAAGGGCCATCATATAGTAAAAAAAAAAAGCATTGGCATTGTTCTCTAAAGAGGCCAACTGATATCTTGTGTTTCCTCTTGCAGCCAGAAGTTAAGACTTCCATCAGCCTATTTATGTCATATGTTCACAAGACGGTTAATGAGATGTCCAAGGTCTACTTGTCCACCGAGAGGCGGTATAATTATACCACTCCAAAGACCTTCTTGGAACAGATCAAACTTTATCAGAATCTGCTTTCCAAAAAAAGGAGGGAGCTGATTGCCAAAATTGAGAGGCTGGAAAATGGTTTGATGAAGCTTCAGAGTACAGCTTCCCAGGTACGTCTATGAATGAATAAAATAATGGATTGACTTTTTGTTGTTGTTCTTAAGTGACAATTGCAAGTCATGTATTGGGCTCATTATTCCCCTGTGTACAGATAATTGCCATTTAGCATCCCGTTAATATAAGCCTAACATGTTCATTGAATGTTGTGCAGCTGCTGAATTAGGGTGAAGAATGCAAATGTTCTGATATTTTCTGTAAAACCCAAGAACTAATCTGTGAGAAAGCTACTTGATGTGAGGTAGTTGCTTACCCACTCTGAGATGATCTGAAAGATACTCCATCCTTTTAGAAGTTAAATTATTTACACAGGACTAAAGGGTTTTCCAGCTGAGTACCCAATGCATGCTCTGATTGTATTTAATTCATTGCTTAACCTTCCCTGCAAGTACATAACAACTCAAATTATACGCTACATGGAACTTCATGACTCCTTACCACCTGTGTTGTTGTTTTTTAACCAGCTTTTTAGCCTGAATGTTGTGTGTGCCTCAACTTCTCTGTTGATTATATTGACCTCATGAAATTCATAGGGTTTCAACGTTAACGTTGCAGAAAAGAGAATGGAGAGAGGTTACTTAATATTTTTTCCCTATGTTTATTTTCCAAACTAGAGACAAGTTCCCTCTTCCTAATTTGCTTTTTCCTCTACTAGGATTGAGCAGACGTGGGAAAAGTTCCCAGAGTGTTCTTATATCTAATTTTGAGCTGAAAAATTAACTCTCAGAGAAAAGGTTAAGCTGCCATTCTGTATTTTCCTCTTATCTTGCACCCAAGTTCACATCTTGCCCTGGCTGATTTTGGTTTTTAAAAGGATAGAGATGAGAACTCTATATCGTGTGCACTTTAAGAGTCTCTTGGGGATAATTCTATTTCATTAAAAGCTTCTATGCATTAATATAATTAGGACTGGAGCTATTAGACCAAAGGGAGGAGTATTGTCTTAGATCTGAAGTGGGAGAATCATAAACACACACAGACTTCATCACACCTCACTTTGGAGTAAGTTTACAGTGTGCATCCCCTTTAAATCCTCCTGCAGAATTCAGGAGTTTGTAGTTTAGGGAGGGACCTTTAATATTATCAGCCAGAGAGGCCCTGGGCCTCCCTAAACTTACAAACCCCAGAATTCTGCAGGAGGATCTAAAGGGAATGCACACTCTATACCCACTCTTCATAGTGAAGTGTTGGGAGAGAGCATAGGAGGTATTATCTCCAACTCCCTGCCATACAGGAACACAGAAATCAAAGGGGAGAAAGGACATTATTGAAAGCAGATCAGCCAGATTGGACACACACACAGTACACACACCTTCAGCATGATGCACCGAAGTTCATTTTCATCCCATCTGGAGAAAACAAAAAGTGCAACCTTTGTACCAGGAGGCATAGGATATGATGAATTCTCACCTTTTTAAATATGCTGAGACAAGAAGAGATTTTAGAGGTTTCACCCCCAAAAAAACCCCTACATTTAATACTGCTATGCTTAATAGCCTTTTTCATGCATTGTGTGCTACCTCATCGCAGATAGTCCTCCCCCTCTGCTTTGAGGTTATGGGAGTCCCTTTCATTCTGAGGAGATGGAAGCAACATGACAATCTCATATCATCACACAACCAACCAGATCTGTTATCATGATGTCATCTCAGTTTCAATCAATGAAAGCAGAAAATACTATCTTTACCGGCTTCCACATGACTAACCAGATTTGACTACATGATGATGCCATGGAAGCAGGCATGTAGCCGGGGGCTAAGGGGCTTCAGCCCCCCGAAATTCTCAGGGTGGTCCGCGAAAAGGCCTTACTGGTACATTATTTAAACTGTTATGTCTATTCATATCATGATCTGATCACCATGCTCATTATATCCCACATTAATAGGGTTATTGGGATAACAATACAAAAGGTTTGCTAGGGTAGTCCCCCTTCCACCCCGTCTCAGCCCCCCCCTGAACCAAACTCAGCCCCCCCCCCCGAATCAAAATCCTGGCTACAGCCCTGCATGGAAGCAATGCAGAATGAAAGCAGGGCATCTTGTTCTGAGGAGCAAATCTGTTTAGCTCAGATCACTGAAGCAGACAAATGCATTTTATGGGGATGTGGTGCGGAGTAGGTCATGAAATTCGAGCACACCTCATACACCTTATTTTAACGCAGAATTTGTTTTTTCTCTGAATGTACTTGATAGGTTGATGATCTAAAAGCTAAGCTTGCTGTTCAAGAACTGGAGCTCAAACATAAAAATGAAAATGCTGACAAACTCATCCAAGTGGTGGGGGTGGAAACAGAGAAGGTGAGCAGGGAGAAAACAATCGCTGATGAAGAGGAATTGAAAGTGCAGGTCATTAACACGGTAAGTGAAACATATCCAGTCCTCGATGGGAAGAAGAATCCTCCTAGTAAAAAAAAACTTGATAGAAATATAATGCTACCTTGTCTTTCTTGATAATGTGAGCAATAGCTAGAGATCCTGATTAAGCATCAAAGCACAAATACGGTAGATTAGGGAAACAAACTATAGGCTTCTTTATGGGAACTATGTTCTAAAATAGGAAATTTGCTTAGGGTGCTAATCTAATCTTGATGAGAGAACTAGAGGGAAGAAAAGATATTGGGATAGACAGACAAGAAGGAGGGCACTTTGGGTCACTCATGCTATCTAACACAGAGACTGCCTGTGTAAACCGTCCCGAGTCGCCTTCGGACTGAGAGGGGCGGTATAGAAACGTGACAAATAAATAAAATAAATGACAAATAATACTGTAACTCCTGCCCTCTCTTAGGCATTCTTGACTCTTGCATGCTAAATGTTACTGCACGTCTAACATGTTTCACCCAAACTAGCAGCATAGCAGAAATTGACCCTTCAGTTGCCAATTTCTTCAAGTCTCCAGTCTGTCTATTATTATGAACTATGTCAATGCAAGAAGACAGGTGGTTAGAAATCAGAAGGAAATGTGCTGTATTACAGATGTTGAAGACTAGAATTGATGACAAGTTTTGTAAAAACATTGCATTGTTTCATTTAGCTATGATATCACTCATGAGCTGGAGCCCTGTTGAAAGGCAACATTAGCATAAATATGGTTGCATGTGCAATTGTGCTGTTGCATTGCTCTTTCACACTACCAAATAGAGCACCTCAGAAGTTGTGTAAACATTGGTGCCCATGTAGTCAATTTTTCCACAGGCAAACACTGGGCCCTTTCCCACTGGTTTGACAGGGGGTCGGTGCTAATCAGCTACTGTACAGCAGATGAGCTTAAAGTCGGACATCTGCTGTACAATTGACATAATAATAATAATAATAATAATAATAATAATAATAATTCTTTATATCCTGCTTTTCTCCCTCACGGGATCCAAAGCAGCTTACAAGATATTAAAATCATGTAAACAACAATCCAAATACACCGATAATAAGAAAAAAAACATCATGAAATAACAATTTAAGACAACAATAATATACATTCACATTCACATATTAGTGTATATTTACATCAACATGGACATGCCCATCCCATATATGTCTGGCTACATTAAGATAAAGAAATTGCTTTGATTTCTTCAGAACCACCATTTTCTCGGGGGGGGGGGGGGAGGTCAGAATGACCATCTTTTTCTCTCTGGCCATTGATCTTAGTCCATTCTTCCTTAACGGCACACTTTCTACCTTCTGGTGGGGATCCCTAGTGGAAAGCTTCTGAGAGAACTGAACCATGTTCACATCTGATATGTTTGCTTTTTTACTTTCCTTTTCTGGGCCATCGGTTGTGAAAATGGTTCCCATAATAAGAGCATGCTTTCCAACATTTTATAGATGAAAATCAGGGTGTGTTTGGCCAAGCAACATTGGAATGTAATCAAGGTGTCAAAAAATAATAATGGGAAGAACGCACAAGCTAGGAAAGGATACAGCAGTTTGTTTTTTCCTTAACCTGCTGGGAAGACCAAGACTCAACACCCATTTACCCACTTCACCCATTGAGCAATTGATACAAATTCAGTTAGATTTCAGTTTGCAGCAATGGAAGAAAGATGGACAAAAAAGAAAGGGGAAGTGGGGAAAGAAACTGGGACATTTTAAAAATAGAGTGGCAGAAGATTAATTGGGACTGCCCCTGTTATAATTGGGACAGCTGGAGGCTGTATAAGAGATGTGTCTCAAAAATTAAAAGTTAAGGGAGATCATAAAATGAATGCATTTGCATCAGCTGCTTCATTTATTCTTCACATCTACTTCTTGTATCCAGAATGTAGCAGAAAAGCAACGGGCTTGTGAGACTGATTTAGCCAAAGCTGAACCAGCTCTGATTGCTGCTCAGCAAGCACTGGACACTCTCAATAAGGTACAGTTTGGGGCTTTTCAATGGACCATATGATACATTAATTTCTACTTTATTTATTTATTTATTTATTTTATTTAAAACATTTATATTCCACCCTTCTCACCCCGAAGGGGACTCAGGGTGGAGCACAGCATGTATACGGCAAATATTCAATGCCGGGACAAGAATTCATTATATGAATAAATAAACATTAAAAACATTTATCTCAATATGAAAATACACCATTTAAAACCGTCTTGGTCATCTTTAAGGTTTGCCAATGTCAAATGGGATTACAGGGAGAGTAAATTTTTTGGGATGCTCCATTTCCCCTCTGGACCCCACATCTAGACTCCAAATAGCTTGAAATTTTGAGTATTCTGGAAACATAGAAACAGGCACCAAACTCTTTTGGACTCTTCTAGTTTGGAAATTCAGTAGAAATGGCAGGCCTGAAACTGATGTGAATATGAGACTTTGCAGTCTGAGTCTCTACACATAAGACATTGTAAGGAGGAACCATAAGTGACACCAAAATGCTGTTCCTCCTGCACCATATTTTCTATATTATCTGTCCTGGGTTATGTTTACTGCACTTAAAATTTCCCACCTTTGCAAAAAAAACCCCAAAAAACCCCTCTCAGATCACTATTTAACACTTAAATATTGTGTTTATTGGGTTCTTTGGCCAAGAAACGTCTACTGTTTTGTAACAGAATGCTCAGTATATAGCTGATTACTTTGACATTACACACGGAAAATAATTTTCTCTCTCTCTCCTATCCCATCCTGCACCATCATTTATTCATTCTCTCTCTTCCCCTCCCTCCCTCCCTCTCTCTCTCCCTCCCTCCCTCCCTCCCTCTCTCTATCTCTTTCCTTCGTTCTGTGCCTCTAGAATAACCTGACAGAACTGAAGTCTTTTGGGTCTCCTCCAGAGGCTGTGGTTAATGTGACAGCTGCCGTAATGATCCTTACAGCTCCAGGTGGCAAGATACCAAAAGACAGAAGCTGGAAGGCAGCAAAGGTCATGATGGGCAAAGTGGATACATTTTTGGATGCCCTGAAGAAATTTGACAAAGAGCATATTCCAGAGCCCTGTTTGAAAGCTTTTAAGTAAGGAGAGTCTCCGCTAACCCTGTTACATCAAAGGAAGTTGCTGCCATTCCCTTAATGGATCAGAGGATAACAAAAGCAGAGTATCTAACTAGGTCTCACCTCTCCAGGGTCCCACATCCACCACATAAGCCAGGGTGAGCAACAGTGGGAGGCTAACTGGCCACATTATCCTCCCATTAGACTTTGAAGAGCCACAGCCAACAGATCTCACCCCCACTCCAATCAAGCATTTTTATTCCCAAAATATACACATGCCCTCTGGGGCATAGGAGCATTTTGGCAGATTTGAGCCTCCCGAGCCATTTTTAAAACAACTGGAAGTAATCAAAAATCACTTCCTGTCTTTTTTTGTTGGTTTGTTTTTAAAAGGCCTCTCCTGAGCCTGATATGACCAGTGGGACTCTATGCACACTGGAAATGCCCCTGGAGAGATTTAGGATGAAAGATTGATCCCCAAAGAGCATGAAAATGCCTATGGAGGCCACAGGCTGCACCTTGCTCACTCCTGAATTAAGTAGTGTATACATGCCTAACAGAATACAAAGCATTATTCTCTTCCTGTAATAACAAGGGACCTGCTTCATATTCTACTTTGTTGAAGGAGAACATACGTTTAAAATAGTAATTGGAAGCTTAGGATCCATTCAGGCCAACTATGTGGTTTTGTTTTGGATGTTTTAGTGTACCTTGCCTTTCATATGATATTTTTCTCTTTCCACAAAATTCAAAATGCATGACCTTAGCTACTGCAGATAAGAGCTTTAAGCTGAAATATGTTGCTTTTTTTATCCTGACCTTTTGCTTTTGTCCCTGCCCCAAATTGTAGCTTCAGAAAATGTTTCTGAAATTGAATTTGGTCCTTAGATTGAAAGAGAATCCTGCCCTTACTTGCAAATCAGTATAATCATTCCTATCCTGGGTGATCCTACCAGTTCTACTGGGAAGAGGCTGCATACCTCCTTAGTATCATGGAAAAAACATTTTCCTGCACATGCTGGGCTCCTACAAGAAGAGGTAGAGGAGAATTGAAACGATATTTCAATATCCCTCGAGATGTGAGATTCTAGAAATTATAATACAGCCCCCCCCCCAACTGCTTCTTTTAAGATCCTATAGGATTCAAGTGTGTATAAATTCACTTTATGCAGCCAATCCCACAGAGAGTTAAGGCCAAAGCACAAGGAATGAAACAGGGCAAGCATGGCTCAGTATTTTGACCCAGACCTTTCCAGTGAATAGTGTGTAATCTTACTAGCAGTACATCCACTCTCCCTTTTCGATTTGGCATTTGTACATCTGCCCTGACAACTTTGTTCATACAAACCATATAGACATGATAATCCACTTTGTGGTCCCTTTGCAAATCTTAAAGGTGCTTTTCTTCTTCCTGTATAACCCCTCACCCACCAACTACCTCCTATAACTTGTATGCTTTTGTCTGTAGGCCATTTCAACTTGACCGAAACTTTGATCCTGAGTTTATAATGTCTAAATCCACGGCTGCAGCTGGTTTGTGTTCTTGGTGCCTGAACATTGTTCGCTTCTACGAAGTCTACTGTGATGTTGCACCCAAGCGCCAGGCCTTGGAAGAGGCTAATAACGAACTGGCAGAGGCACAGGCCAAACTCACAATGATTAAAAACAAGATTGCAGTTAAGTACACAGTAACCTCACCTTGGTAATGTGCCAGAGCCCTAGGCAGTCCTGTCCAAGCAAATGTCACTGTTCAAAACAACTGACATTTGCCACTGGCGTTGAGCAAGCAAATTCATTATTTATATGCAAGTTAACAAATTATGCCTGTAGTGCTCAAGTGACATTCTCCCTATGTCTCTGTAAATGGAGAGTCAGTGTATGAGCCGAGTATGTCATCCTGAGTCAGTAGGTCCCCAGGTCATGACAGTGGTGTGACCTGAGCTCCCTAGATGAACAGAAGCACTCTGCTGGATTCAAATCAAAACTTCCCCTTGTCTAGCATCCTGTTTTCCACAGGAAGACACTAGATGCTCTGGGTGCAGTTTTAAGACACATTTTGGGTAGTAAAAAATAGGAACTTCTATAACTGAGGTGGGGAATTCTGGAGGGTCCAGGAACTGGATCCTCCCTTCATACATCCATTCCCCATTCCTGAGGATCAAGATGACATCAGTGGTTACAGCTTGCACTTAATGCTATGGATCCCCAGCCAGCACATGAACCGAACCTCTCACAACTGGACTTCTCCATTCTACACAGACTTTCCCTAGTCAGGAAATCCCAAGGAATCTGAAGTCAGTTTCACAGCTGATGCTCCTCTAGCCAATACCTTGGCTTGGGTAGCTTCACCATCTTTCTTGCACATGGAAGATGGAGGAGCCGCAACAATGACGCACCAGATCCTTCAAAGAATAAGCTGAGTCCCCATCATGAAATTAGAATGTGCCCCATAGCATTGGGTAGTATTGCTTTCTTGGTTTCCCTAATTGATAAAAGGCAAAGGAGAAAACTCAGAGCTTCCCAGAGCCACCTCAGTCCTGATTGTAGGAGTAAACAGTTGATTTTGCCTCTCCTTGCCCTCTTCTGCATTGGAAGGACAAGGAGCAGCAAAGCAGATGAGCAACAGCCTCAGGGTTGTAGATCAGTTATTAGCTTAACCTTTCTCTCTGGTCCAAATTTGGTCCCATTGTTGTTGTTATAGACTGA
The DNA here is from genome assembly GCA_030556195.1 of Anolis apletophallus. Taxonomy (NCBI): domain Eukaryota; kingdom Metazoa; phylum Chordata; class Lepidosauria; order Squamata; family Anolidae; genus Anolis; species Anolis apletophallus. The sequence continues at coordinate 121,897,940 of JARBWK010000001.1, read as the reverse complement.
GCTGTTTTCATGAAGGTAATTCACACCTATTTTTTAAAGGATCTAAACGCCAACTTAGCTACTCTCACTGCCGAATTTGAAAAAGCCACCGCTGAGAAAATCAAATGCCAGCAAGAAGCTGACGCAACTAACAGAGTCATTTCATTGGCCAACAGGTACTGTGTTAACAAATCTTGTGAGGTGTGTTCCTTGTTGGCAATGATTGATTGCCACTCTGGTTTCTTATTTTACTATGAACCAAACAGCATGTGGAAGAGATCATTCTTCATCTCCTAAAAAGATATGAAGTGTATGTAGGGGATGCCCATTGTTTTGAAGTGATTGAAAAAAGATGGAGAGTGCACCTCTTACCATCATTGCACAATCCAAGTCCAAATCAACACAGACATGCACTTGTTATAGGGATTTTTTAAAGGGTGAAAGACAGAGAAAGTGCCACACGATTTTTAAAAAGTTAGCCTATAAATGTAGTAAACACAGTTTTAAAATTGTGTTCACATTACTAATAAGAACAGTCATTCAGATACAATATATCAATCATGGATCTTGTTTATATACTTACAACAAATATAATTGGCCTTTTACATTTGTGGACTTAATACATTCTCTTTAGGAATCTCTGTCTTACAGCACAACTCTGTTGACAATTTCCAGTGAATTGTTCTAGTGGATCCTGAGATTCCTAGAGAGGTCTTCTCCCAAGTAAAAACAAAATGGCTTGGCCGACTTACCGGCCGAGCGGGTTGCGGCGCTGGGCTGTCCTCGCCAGCATCTTTGTTGTTGTGGAGGGAGCTTCTTCCTCCCAGAAGCCCCCTTCAGGTGGCGGGAAGGTTTCCCACCACCAATGCCGGCCAGCCTATGACCAGGCTGGCTCCGCCCTGCCCTCTGTCGTCAGCTGGCCGGCCCTCTCCCCGAGGGTTCACAGCTGGCACGGTGGGCCAGCTTCTTGAATTTTCCTCCCACCCACCCTGCTCATAGACATTGTTTGGTTCTATATTTTCTTGCTGTGTATTCATTGTTGCATCTTGTTACTTTTCGGCTGTTATTAAGTTCATCGTCGCAACTCTGTGTTTGGTGTGTGGCATGGGCCCTGGTTCTGGATGGCTTATCCCCCCATGGTGGTAGGGAGGATGACGCTCTGGCCCCCTGGGGTGCCGAGATCTCATGGACCGTTGGCACCCAGACATGCAAGCATCTTCAGACAATCGTGGGCTGTCCTACCCCTGATCCAGGACTCATGCATGGCTGCCAACCCTTGTTCTTGTTATCAATAAATGAGTTGTGGCCAGTTTTTCATCCAATCACTTGTGTTTGTGCCTAATTGGTTCTTGGTGGGAGGTGTATAGTGGGTTTTTTATTCATAATATTTCTTCTTACACAGAGTTACTTCACCCCTAACCTGCACAAAAGTGGGTGGCTTTCAGTAGTTTGGCTCTAGCAAATATCGATGTCACCTACTTCTTTGTCTTCTGACATTTTAAAGAACAGGATTACGATCCTAAGATGCTACAAAAACCAATTTCTGCATCTGTCAAAATGGCTAATGATCAAGTGTTGAGCCTTGATCACTATTCCCTAGATTATTCTCTCTCTCTTTTTTTGGTGTCAGGAGTGACTTGAGAAAATGCAAGTGGCTTCTGGTGTGAAAGAATTGGCTGTCTGCAAGGACGTTGCCCAGGGGACGCCCGGATGTTTTGATATTTTACCATCCTTGTGGGAGGCCTCTCTCATGTCCCTGCATGGGGAGCTGGAGCTGACAGAGGGAGTTCATCCGTGCTCTCCCCAGATTCAAACCTCCGACCTGTCCTGCCGGCACAAGGGTTTAACTCATTGCGCCACCGGGGGCTCCTGTTCCCTAGATATGTTCATATAAAGTATAATCACAAGAAGATGGTAATAACTGGTATGAACGGTGAATTGCTCCAGCAGGTATTATGAAAATCAAGCTGTGATTTTTTTTAAATGTAAGCCATGGGTGGGGAATATGATGCCTTAAGTCAGAATATCAAGAAACTAAGCATTTATTATTTTTGCAAATAAATTTTCCAAGGAGGTCAAAATCAACAACTGAGCAGTTGATACTGAAATCATACATCAAAAAGAAATTAGAAGTGTTTTAATGTTATTGCATATGGATAGCATATCGTGTTAAAATCTTGAGACTCTGAAGGGATCACTAACTATTTTAAATATACAGGTTCAGAAGTTCAAAGGCTTATGGTTAATCCTCCTGGGAGGAGACTTGTTATACTTCCCAGCATGCTATGAAACCTTACCAGAAAATGAATGCTTCATGGACTGCGAGTCAAGGGCACATTGTTTATTTAGAAAATCTGCAATTAGATTGTGGGGAGTCTGTTAGTTCAAAGGAAAGTAACACTCTCTGCTTCATTATGGCCCTGCAGAAGTTCAAGACATTTGCTTATTTTGATCCTCGGAAAGCCCCAAAAACCAGTGCTTTCTCTCTCTTACCAGAAGTTGCACAAAGTATATCACACACATATACAAAAAGTCATGCATCTTTGCAGTAGACAACAACAAGACTGTATTATAGTCCATAATCAGCACAGAGCTTTGTAGTAGTATCATTGCAAGAGACAAGCCACTGTGAATTACTGGAGGTGAAGACCATCCCCTCCAATTGTGTTGCCCTACCTACGTTCCCCTATGACGCATTTCCCCCCATCCAAAATTGAAAGTTTGTCTCCACTATTTCATTTTCTTGGGCCCCTTATTTGCTATCTTATACTCTTATTTCACCCTAGGGTTTTTATCATTTTTATCATTTTATCATGTCCATTTGGCCTGCCCACCCTATTCCTTGTGTGTAAATTTCCTGTATTTTATTTATTATTGTAATTGTAATTTTTATTTTTTTATTATTATTTCTGATGTATTTTTCTCTGTATTTTGTATTTTACAGTGTCGTATTGTATTTTAGCCTCATGTTAGCCGCTCCGAGTCTCCATTGGGGAGATGGTGGCGGGGTATAAATAAAGATTAAAATTATTATTATTATTATTATTATTATTATTAGCTCAATCCCCCAGCTGGGAGGAGGGGAAATGGATTCTAGACCTGATTCCTGAATATCTTCCTAAAGATGCCAGCAATTGAATACAATATTTTAAAGGAAAACACCTACTTATTATTTATTAAAAGTACTTGTTTCACATTTTCTCCTTCATGATCTCTGAAGACAAATAGGTTAGAACTTTCTATTGCTGATTGTATTTTTAGCATTTCTATAATCAAATTTTCTCTTGAGGTTTAGTTTGTTTTCTTCCACTTTTGAATATCAAGTATTCTTGTTGATATAATGAGTAGCATAATATTTTAGTATTTATTTTTTTAGACTGTTCATTCAATCATCCCAGTAAGATTCATATGGATGACTGTGATGTGGCTCCAATCTGTTTAGAATTTTGTAGGCCAAAATCAGCACTTTGATTTGAGATTGAAATCAACGATAAACAAGTGTCATTGGTTCAAGATCAAGGTTTTCTAAGCACAAAACAGACAGGACATATGTTTCTGTGATGTTACGATCTGAACATTTGTCAAGGGAGTTCAACACAGTGTGCATTGCATGAATGCAATCATAATGTTGTCACTGCCAAATGTTTATTCACATGGAAAGTTTGTAGTTGGCCAAAAGTAGGGGCATTCATAGCCACAGCCAGCATTTCAACTTCCAAGAGCAATGCTGAATCCAAAAACACCTCCCAGCTGAGAACCTGGTCCTTCAGAAGGAGTCCAACATGCCATAGCTAATAAGACTAGTAGTCCTGCCATTTTAACAGACAGATTTACCTCTTACAGACTAACTTCACAAGGCATGAGGGACATCTGAGATATTTCCTGAGCACCATCTCAAAGTTATACCCACAGCAGAATATGAAAGTGGCCCTGGCATGAAGATGCTGGTCACTTTTAACCTTAAGCAAGAGGCATTGTAAGACAAAACGTTTATTTCTTCTGCCCTAGTGATGAATATCAATTTGGTGGTGGTGGTGGTGGGGTGTCCTGCATTGTACTAACCAAGTGCATCTCTCGTTTTTGAAATTTTTCTCAAGGCTTGTTGGTGGCTTAGCATCTGAAAATGTACGTTGGGCTGAGTCTGTGGAAAATTTCCGTGAACAGGAAAAGACTTTGTGTGGAGACGTACTCCTAATTACTGCATTTGTTTCCTATGTTGGCTACTTTACCAAAAAATACAGGACTGAACTGCTAGACAAATTCTGGGCTCCTTATTTACAACAGCTAAAGGTAACTAAGTTCAGTAGTAGGCTAGACTTTGGTCCCTCTGGCTTAAACTTGCAGCTAAGCATCTACCATCAGAGGTATTTTTGCAAGACTTCATGTTGTATTCCGGCAAATCTCAAACCATGGAAACGTTACTCACAGTGCAGACTAGGAGATTCAGGAAGTTACACTTTTTAAAAGCGCAACTTTTCAATATTCTGGTGATCCCTACTTGCCTTATTCGTGAATTAAAAATTCTGACCCCAGCAAAGTTAGGGTACAAGTGGATTCCTCTTTTTAATGCATGCTATTCTTCAGTTTCAAAATGTACAGGACAGTTTGCATAAATAGCTAGAAAAGTAGAACTGAAACACCATTACAGAATAAATGATACATCTGAAATTAAAAGCTTGGGGCCTTTGCCTGGTGTTTAAAAGATATTTGCCCTGGGGAGCATTACAAGCAAGGCACCACAACCAAGAATAACCTGTTCCCAATATACACTCAGTTCACCTCAAATGGCAAAGGCACCAGAAAGTGGCCTTCAAGAAGACCAAAAAACACAGGGTCAATCTGAAGCAAGATAGAATTTCATCACTCCAACCAGTAAATAGTTTGGAGGCTGTTCTGAACAACCTCCAGTCTCATGAGCATGGAGCCCTGGCCCACAGTCTAATGTTTTTTGTAGTTTTTTCCCTGTATATGTTGTTCTATACTATATACATTTTTATGTTTAATAAAGCTGTTTCTTTTAAAAATAATCTATGCCTTTATGGCCTCACTAGGTGCCAATTCCAATCACTCCTGATCTGGATCCTTTGAGCCTCCTAACAGATGATGCAGATATAGCAACATGGAACAACCAAGGTCTCCCCAGTGACCGCATGTCAACAGAAAATGCAACTATCCTGTGCAATACAGAGCGTTGGCCACTCATTGTAGATGCCCAGCTCCAAGGAATCAAGTGGATTAAGAACAAACATGGAACAGAGCTAAAGGCCATCCGTCTTGGACAGAAAAGGTTGAGACCAAATGTTCTGTTCTCATTCTTTGACTTTTGTTCCCAACATAAGCTTTCCTACAGATTCAAAACAAAGCTGTTCCATGCTTTCAAAGTGGTGTTCTTCAAATTTCATAAGAGTTGTGGGACTCTTCTTTGGAGCCAGTGCATTGGATGTAGTTTCAGTTCTCACATCAAAGCTGACAAGCAGAATTTTCTTTTCTTGATCCGCATGTTCTTCCACAGTGAGGGCATCGTTTTCCTGGTGGAAGACAGTCCCGGTCAGGGTTGGCTTGATGTGCCTTCCTCTTAGCATGTTTCTCCCTTTTGCCCTCCATCCATGCCTCTTCAAATTCCGCAGCACTGCTGGTCACAGCTGACCTCCAGCTAGAGCACTCAAGGGCCAGGGCTTTCCAGTTCTTCTTGTCTATGCTACAGTTTTTAAGGTTGGATTTAAGCCCATTTTAAGCCTCTTTTCCTGTCCACCAACATTCAATTTTATCTTCTTTAGTTGGGAGCATAGGAACTGCTTTGGGAGACGGTGATTGAGTATTCAGACAATGTGGCCAGTCCAGTGGAGTTTATGGTGTAGGAGCATCGCTTCAATGGGAAACTCAAAGTGGGCAAAAATGGGGAAGCCCACAGACTTAAAGCACCTTTTTCCTGCTCTCTACTATTCTGAATGTTTGTGAGAAAAATCATTTCAGGGAACTTCAGTACAGTATAAAAGCTGCTTGTGCATCTTTCAGTGCTGTGTCCTGCTTAAAATGTCCTCATCTGGTTCTGCAGCTATTTGGACATCATTGAACGAGCTATTTCTGATGGAGACACACTGCTGATTGAGAACATTGGGGAGACCGTGGAGCCTGTACTGGATCCTCTGCTGGGCCGAAACACCATCAAGAAAGGAAAGTAGGTTTACTCTTCCTCCTGGCTGTGCACAATGAACTCCTGATTTTTGAAACAAGTTTCTCTTACACTTTTATGTTTGCAACCCAGATGATTCTGAATGTGAGTTTATTTATTAAGATCCACCATATTTTTCATAATCCCACCCCCCACCGCCCCAAACAGGAACTCCACCAGTGTGCTTTTCCTTTTCCCCTTCCCATTTTGATCTGCTTTTCAAGGTCAGAAAGAAATTCAGAATTTGCTACATATTTTTCTCGACATGCATCCTTTCTGTTTTGCAGTGGAATTTGTTGCCTAGGAGTTCCTGGATTAGTATATGACAGCCCCTCCTTGAACCCCACACCACATCTGCTGGGAAATGTCAGTTATTTCCAGATGCAAATCAGTATTTTTCTTATTGGGATGACAATTGAGGGTTAGTCTTCACATCTCTTGCTTTTAAGTGGGCCTGAAATTGCAAGCATATTTCTTTCTGGTATTTGTGCATTTGCAAGCATAAGGAAAACAACACCTTCTTCTGCCACACACAAAAAAACTTCCTAGTTTTGCCATAGGTCTGGTTTCATTTCCTTTAAAAGGTGTGTTGAAAGATTTGCTGGAAGATGCCTATGCTTAAGATAACTGCAGAGCTGCCAAGCATAGCTTATCTTCAAGGATCGCTACAACAGCATTTAAATTTACTTTTATACTTTCCAACAAGAGGCGTTATGTATAGGCTGACATTTAAGATGTGCCATTTAGGGATCAGGAGATACCCCCTCTCAGTGTTTGAAATGACATGATTGTCATTTGGAGTCATTCGTGTTCTTTGGGAGCATTAAAAAATAACAATGAGAAATATTTGTAACACGCTCTGCTTTTCTGCCTTTATTCATGAATTTTGGATTTATCCTAAAAATATTTACCCTTGCTGTGAATTTCTTGTCTTACATTTCCAGTTGCCCTCTATCGGGGTACCATGGCTCCTACAAAGGTTCTTTAGACCCACCCAGACCATCTCATGTGCATCTCATGTAGGAGTGAACACTTATTCCATTATTTTCCATTACAGTTTATTTATTTATTTATTGGTTCCACTTAATATACCGCTCTCTCTGTGGCTCAGAGCGGTTTACAAGTTGCCTGGCTTAATTTTTTTTTCAGATAACACACATTGTTAATATCTGTCTAACACAGCCAAATCCTTGTGTTTGTAAGTTACAGGAGAAGAGCATTAAAACATTAAAGTTTCCAGTTTAACGCTGCATCTTTGCTAAAATAAAAGAAGCGGGCACCATTTTACAGAGATCAGTATGATGTGAGAAACTGCAGATTGGAAAATTTCTCTTCTGGTTTGTTCAATGTATCATCCCTTCTCAAAACCCTAATCCGCAGGTTCATTAGGATAGGAGACAAAGAGGTGGAGTACCACCCCAACTTCCGACTCATCCTACATACCAAGTATTTCAACCCTCACTACAAACCAGAGATGCAGGCCCAGTGTACCTTGATCAACTTTCTAGTCACCAGGGATGGACTGGAGGACCAGCTTTTAGCTGCTGTGGTGGCAAAGGAGAGGCCTGACTTGGAGGAACTGAAGGTAATTATTCACGCCAGACAAGGAAGAGCGTGCATGCCCTGCTTCAAGTAGAAGCCTATTCTCCCCTGCTGTCCTTCATTTGTCTCTCTCACTTCTGATCAAGTGAGAGGCTTGCTGCTGGGTTCTTTCAAATGCTGCCAAAGGTATAGAAGAGGCACAAACCAAGCAAACTTTCCTAGTTGCATTTCCAACCGATATTCAGTGTCCACCTGAGCTCTTACCATTTGTTGTGCTTCACTAATGTATTGTGGAGAAGGCATTGATGGCTGATAATTTCCATCAGTAGGATGGTAGGACTTTTGCGAGTGTTAGTCTGAATTTTAAAGGAGCTATCTAAAGGTGTTGAACCTATGGTGAGAGAATACCAGTGGAGGGAGCCAATCTGTTATCAATATCTGAGAGAGATTAAACATTTCAGACTTTGCAGTTTTGAAAACAAAATGATTAGGATTTTTTGGAGGTATTGAGTCCCAAAAGCCCCCCATCCTAGCTATTCATCTTGTCTGGAGGCAGGGGACTGAAACACTGATGGGAAGATTGTTCGCCTTCACATAGAGAAGATGATGCATTCACCAACGTGTAACAAATTCTCTTCCTCTCCACTCCCCATATTTTTTTTGCTACTATAGGCTACTCTCACAAAGCAACAGAATGAGTTCAAGATAATCCTGAAGGAGTTGGAAGACTCTTTACTGGCTAGACTCTCTGCTGCCTCAGGAAACTTCCTTGGGGACACAGCTTTGGTGGAAAACCTAGAGACAACCAAGCGCACAGCTAACGAGATAGAAGAGAAGGTAAGTGGAACCCCCTGTCTTTCGCTGTGCTATTGGGACAGTGCTTATCTAGGCACCGAGAGGGCTAGGTGGCATCTCTGATGGCAGCACAGCAAGGGGTTATAGAAGTATATTGCAAAAGTGTTACCCAGAAGTCCTTTGTGTATCAATAATTGATTGCTTTGAGTTTTTTTTAGGTGAAACAGGCTAAGATTACTGAAGTGCAAATTAATGAAGCCAGAGAGAGCTACAGGCCAGCTGCAGAAAGAGCATCATTGTTGTATTTTATACTAAACGACCTCAACAAAATCAATCCTATCTATCAATTTTCACTAAAGGTAAATGACAATAAAACATCTTGCTTGAATGGGCCATTGATTTCATTTGCACACCAGGACAGGTTGTCTTCTGCCATCACAAAACCTAGGTTGCTTAGAATCTTTTTACAGTCCTTATTTTATTTATTTATTTATTTATTTTATTTAATGCAAATTTATTCGTTGCCACTCCCAGTTGGCTCGGGGCAACTTACAAGATAAAGCAGGGATTAAAACAAACATTTTGAAACCATGTACAGGATTAAGAACAATTTAGCAATAAAATACACACAGTATCAGGAGAAGCCGAATAATTTAAGACCCAAAGGCCTGTTGGAACAGTAGGGTCTTGCAGGCCTTCCGAAAAGCTAACAGACTCTGAAGGGGCCGGACTTCGAAGGGCAACGCATTCCAGAGGATTGGAGCTATGATTGAGAAAGCCCTTCTCCTTGTTGCGGTCAGATGGTAAACCCTAGAACTTGGTACCACGAGGAGATTTAGCATCTCTGAACATAGGGATCTGGTGGGACAGTATGGGATAAGGCGGTCCCTTAAGTACACTGGCCCCAGGCCATTCAAGGCCTTGAAGGTGAAAACCAGCACTTTGAAGGTAATCCAGCATTCCACAGGGAGCCAGTGCAGTTCACGCAGGATGGGTGTGATATGGCAGCTCATCAGGACACCCGCGAGCAACCAAGCTGCAGCGTTCTGCACCAGCTTAAGTTTCTGGATTACCGACAGAGGAAGGCCAATGTAAAGAGCATTACAGTAGTCTAGCCTTGAGATGGCCGTAGCTTGGACCACTGTGGCCAGGTCGCAGCGGGACAGATAGGGGGCCAGTTTCCTCGCCTGGTGTAGATGAAAAAACGTCTCTCTGCTGACAGTGGAGATGTGAGTCTCCATCGACAGCTGAGGGTCAAAAGTAACACCGAGGCTCTTAACTGACGATGACGGACAAAACGCCACGCCGTCCAGGGTCGGAAGCTGAACCTCTGTACCGCCCGGGCGACCAAGCCCCAGGATCTCTGTCTTTGCCGGATTCACCTTCAACCTACTGGCTCGCAGCCATCCAGTAACGGCTTCGAGGCAGCGATGGAAATTATCCCCAGAATGAGTGCAGATATTGGTGACTTTCCATCCCCAGAATGAGCTGGGTGTCATCAGCACAATAACATGGCTACTAAAATATGTCCATGATAGTAAAGAATAATTAAGAACCAAGGAAAAATAACTTCGTACAATATCACATTGTCAGAGAATCTAGATGCATTTCACATCCTAAAGACCAAATGTTGGTTGATTCATATTTGGATGAAGATTCCTTCTCTACATTTGTATAGTTTAATAAAATGTAGAGATATATGACCAACTGAAACATCTTGGATCTGTGCTTTGACTTGTCTTCTGACCAGGCATTCAGTGTCGTCTTTGAGAAAGCCATTCAACGTACCCCTCCTGCAGATGATGTGAAGCACAGAGTGATCAATCTAACAGATGAGATCACATACTCAGTCTACATGTACACCGCACGGGGACTTTTTGAAAGAGACAAGCTTATTTTTCTAGCCCAGGTTGCCTTTCAGGTGAGATGATTACATGCTAACGAAAGCTAAAGAAATGATCCTGTGGGTTTGTCTTGATGGGATGGAGTCAGAACATGCCCTTTCCTGAATGGTAGTCAACATATAGTTGTGTTGAGATATGAGATAACTGGCTGGTCATCATATTATTACAGTTGAAAGATAATGGGTTATTGACTTATTTATAAAGGACAATAGCACTCATCAGGAGGGTGTGGCTCACTAAATAGTGGTAGTAAAAGCAGGAGAATAATAATGGGAAGTTTATTTGAGAACCAGCATGGTTTGAGTATTGGACTATGACCCACATACGTGGTGACCTTGGGTAAGCCAAAGTCTTTCAGCCTCAGAGGAAGGTAAAGGCAAACTTTATTTGAATAAAATTCACCAAGAAAGGCCTATGATAGGATTGCCACAGGGTTGCCCTAAGTTGAAAATGACTTGAAGGCACATAGCAATTCCCTTTGCATTCGTCATATACTTCCGTGGTGAGATCTCAAGAGGGAGCCTCCTCAGTGGGTGCTCCCACCCTCTGGAAATCCTTTCTGCAGAGGTCTAAGCTGACCCCATCCCTATTTTCCTTTTGCTGATAGGCAAAGGCCCCTGTGTTTAAGAAGGCTATTGATGTGTAAGCAGAGAGGTATCTTAGAAGTGTATGTTGTTTATTCTTTAACTATTACATTTTTTATTATTTGCTGATCTTACACTGAAATTTTGTTGTTAAGTTTTTAATTGAATCTTTGTATGAGCTGGTTTGTGTCCCATTTTGGAAGAAAGGCTGTGTGCAAATGAAATTCTAAAATAATAAATAAACATTTATAAGAAAGAGCCTGAGCCATCCCTGCAATTAGGCAGAGCCATTCTGCTACCTCAGCCATCGGATTTGGGCTGAAATGAAAGGAAAAGAATATTATATGTCTTCTAAGAAATTGTATTGTTTCATTCCTGCCATAAAAGAGAAGAGGTGTTTGTGGAATTGCCTGCTTTGCATTACCTGTCAAAATAACCTAACAGGCTGGAACACGGCTATACAGCCCGGAAAACTCTCAGCAACCCAGGATTTAAATACTATGCACTTTGATTTTGTGGTTGGGATGCTATTTGCGGTTGTGCTTCGAAATGAAAAAAAATGTCTTTGCATGTCCCTGGAAAAAGCACAGAGTGAGAAAGTTTTGAGGGAGAGACTCTTCATCAGTGAGGAAATGATAAGAGTGCTAAGATACAGACATAGAAGGTTAAAGTTAAAGAGACAAAGAGGAAGCAATAAAATCAGCAGCCAAGGAGAAAGATTAAATCTGGCCAAGTAAGGTCAAAACTGAGAGGCATGGTCTGCCCTAACAACGCAGCACCTTCAGAAGAGCCAAGCTGCTGCTCCTCTATTCAGTTATCTTTCTTTTCCCCGAAGGCTCAGTATCTGGGAAGCATTGGTGCTTAGAGATACCGCTATGCAGTCCATATTTGGCCCTAGGCACTGCTAGGGAAGAGGGAAGAAAGGAATTTGTGCAGATACATCTGGAAAATAGTTAGGAAGAGATTGGGCACACTCATGGTGATCATAACCCACATGACAATCAAATGCATTGGGGGTTTAAAAAAACCAAAAAAATAACCTATTGGGAAGGGGGGGGGGAATGAATATTGAAGGGGAATTGTAATAGCCCAAAACATCCTACAATTAGCATAATGTCATTTGGATTTATTTTTTAAGTGTGGGGAACAAGTATAGGTTTCAAGACAGATCTTGCAAACCCATTTAGAAGATTCCCAACTCATTCCCAGGAATTGGTGCAAAGAGCCCTAACGTTCTTAATTTCATGCTTTCTTCAGGTCTTGCTGGTGAAGAAAGAAGTGAATCCAGTGGAACTTGATTTCCTCCTGCGTTTCCCCTTTAAAGCTGGACTAGCCTCTCCTGTAGAATTCTTGTTAGGACAAGGATGGGGTGGAATTAAGGTTTGTTTGGTTCTTTCTAGTCTAATACACTTTTAACAGTCTGACAGGAGTGAGGAAATATTACCCAAAAACTCAACATAAAATAAAATATGAGCTGTATTTGGAGAGAATCACCCCTATAGGAGGTATACTGGAGTTGGGAAGGAGCATGTCAGCCCTGCTGCAGGCCAAGTGTGGTCTCTTCAGGGGCAAGACTAAGCTCACTTTCTTCTCTAGCTAGTGTTCACTACAAGGTCTGGTGCAATACTCTTCAGACCTCTCTCCTATTTCCCTAAATATGTTTTTCTTATAACATTTTTTAAAATATATGTGTAAGAATGAGATGCTCTTAGCTTGAAGTGTTGCCTCTTTGGTATCCCATGTGGCCCTGCTCTTGCCATCACCCATAAAATGGGATTGAACCCATGCCATCATCTGAGCTGATGATAGAAGGGTGTGGACCAGGAGATGGGAAAATTGCTAACCGTTTACTTGGGAAGCAGACTCCATTTGAGAGTATGCGGGATTGGAAGAGGACTCTGCCATTTTACATGAAGGCATACTCTTGAGTATCCTTCATGAAGACATACTCTCATGTATTGGAAACAGACAGGAAAGGAATATTCAGCACCATATATTTTGTTGTTTTATTCTCAGGTGCTTTCTGACATGGATGAGTTCAAAAACTTGGACAGTGATATTGAAGGCTCTGCTAAGCGCTGGAAAAAGTTTGTGGAGTCTGAGACTCCAGAGAAAGAAGTATTTCCCAAAGAGTGGAAGAACAAGACAGCCCTCCAAAAGTTGTGCATGATGAGATGCATGAGGCCAGATCGCATGACCTATGCAGTCAAGTACGCATTGTCTTCTTCACAGCATAATACTATATAGGAAAGGGCTACTTTGAGATCAGAAAAAAGTGGAAATGATCATATTTTGGCTGGTCATTATATTTTAAATTAATTCACCCTCCTGAAACATACAACAAAATGTAACGTGATTTTAGAATTATTTAATACTGGTCCCTGGGACAAGGACAAGAGGTTGTAGCAGAAATGAAAGTGGACAATTTCAACAGAAAGGAGGTAACAATGAAAATGAACAAAATCTGGCTACCAGTATTTTTTTTTTAAACCCTCTAAAATCTGGACAGTAAAGAAAGAAAAACACTCAGAAAGCTGGGGAAATTCAGACATGAAACAATCAGGGCCAGCTAACACCACCTAACAAAGAATTATTCAAGGCAGGAAGCAGCCAGGCTTTGAAGCTGCAAGACCATTAAATGCTAATCAGGGTGTCCAATTGCAACATTCACACATGCCTCAAGCAGACAAGAGTTCTTTCTCCCACACTGGACATTATTCCACAGATATATAAACCTCACTTTCCTTGTTTCCAACAGACCTCACAACTTCTGAGGATGCCTGCCATAGATGTGGGCGAAACATCAGGAGAGAATGCTTATGAAACATGGCCATACAGCCTAGAAAATTCAAAGCAACCCACTTCCTTAATATTTTTTTTCCTGCAGATGAATAGTACAAAGTCAATTATTCTCGAGCCTTGGAGAATGACTATTGTTTTGCTGTACTGTGTTAACAAGAGAACCTTAGTAAATGTGTCAGTTCTCAGGCATTGCTTTTGTTATGTGTATCTATTAGGTAAACCCACTAATTTCAGTGGGATTTCCTCCCAGGTAACATTATATAAGATTGGGCTGCAGAGTTCTTATGTTTAAATTAAATGTGTTAGTTTTGTTCACAAATCCCCTTTGCCTGCACAAACAGACGATGAACCCTATCCATCCATCCTGCCCACCTCCTTAACTGTCCCCCCAAAATATGATTTTCTCAGGAACTTTGTGGAGGAGAAGATGGGAAGTAAATTTGTTGAAGGACGAAGTGTTGAATTCTCCAAATCATATGAGGAAAGCAGTATATCTACACCAATATTCTTCATTCTGTCTCCTGGTGTTGATCCCTTAAAAGATGTTGAAACCCTAGGTAAGGCAATATCCCCTCTCCCATGCATGCACTTTATAGCAGTGCACATAGAAAGATTTGTAAATGAGGCAATGAAGGAATATCACATTGAAATGTTAATTCTCCTAGGTCAGAAGCTTGGCTTCACCATAGACAATGGAAAAATCCACAATGTGTCCCTAGGACAAGGACAAGAGGTTGTAGCAGAAAATGCTCTAGATGTGGCTGCAGAAGAGGGGCATTGGGTCATCCTTCAGGTATTAAAATGACAATGAGATTTCATATGATGATGTAAGCACTAGCGCATAGACCAATGTTTGCCTTCCTTTCTAAAGTAATTTCTTAGCAAAATAATAATGTTCACTATTAACCACTGAAGATGCACAACCAGTAATCTCGCAAAAAAGCCACCACAAGTAATGCCTACAACAGGGCTGTCCAGCAGGCGGCCCGCGGGCCGTACATGGCCCCCAGCCTGTTGGACACAGCCCCGCTCCCCGGCCGCCTTTTTGAAAAAAATTTTTTTTAAAAAATGGCGGCCGGGGGGGGGGGGAGGCAGGGCAGGGAGAAGGGAGTGAGCTCCTCCTCCCTGCACCGCCCCCTCCATCCCTCTCTCCGCGCCACCCTTCCGAGGGAGGGGGACCCGCCGAAAAGGAGCAGTAGGCGGCGCCAAGGGCGGCGCATCAGAGGCCTGGGGTGACGCGCCGCCCTTGGCGCTGCCTACTGCTAGGAAGGGCGGGGGAGCCGGCTGCCTTCTTCCTCCGTAGCCCCTCCTCCTTCTCCTCACTCGCGCCGCTGCTCAGGGGAAAAGAGGGGAGGCTTCAGGGAAAGGAGGCAGCCAGCTTCCTTCTCCCTCCAAAGCCCCTCCTCCTTCACCCGGGATCCGGGCAACGCCGCGGCTCGGGTGAAGGCGGAGGGGCTATGGAGGGAGAAGGTAGCCGGCTTCCTTCTCCCTCCAAAGCCCCTCCTCCTTCACCCGGGATCCGGGCAATGCCGCGGCCCGGGTGAAGGCGGAGGGGCTATGGAGGGAGAAGGTAGCCGGCTTCCTTCTCCCTCCCAAGCCCCTCCTCCTTCACCTGGGATCCGGGCAATGCCGCGGCCCGGGTGAAGGAGGAGGGGCTACGTGAGCGACCCCGCCCCGCCCCCCACGACCGGCCCCGCCCCCTGCTCACTGATCACCTACGGCCCCCCAGGTGATCAGTGACACTTCTTCCAGCCCTTGGGTTGGAAGAAGTTGGACAGCCCTGGCCTACAATATAAACTGGCTGCTGAGTGTTCAGGGAATTAACCAGTGGCGCAGTGGGTTAAACCCTTGTGCCAGCAGGACTGAAGACCAACAGGTTGGAGGTTCGAATCTGGGGAGAGTGCGGGTGAGCTCGCTCTGTCAGCTCCAGCTCCCCATATGGGGACATAAGAAAAGCCTCCCACAAGGATGGTAAAACATCAAACACATCCGAGCATCCCCATGGCAGTATCCTTGTAGACGGCCAATTCTCTCACACCAGAAGCAACTTGCAGTTTCTCAAATTGCTCATGACACACACACACACACAAAGCTGCAACACTGGCACTACTTAAAAGTCTCTGGTCATGTTGCAGTCTCTATCCAGAAATATCCAGAGAAGTTTACAACTTTCTGTAAGAGGGAGGGGAAATTTCACCAAATCAAGCATGAGGAGAACCCTTCCATCCACACATCTTGAAACCAATAACAACAACAATGTTATTTTTGTACCCCATCTCCTCGAAGGGACTTGGGGCAGCTTACATGGGGACAAGCCTGATCAATATAAGGCACAGAAGGCAAATTTAAAATAGCTTTTGATTTACACAATAGAACCCTAAAGGTACCATTTAAGAGGGCTCTTGGTACATGGGGGAAACAGGTGTTCAACCTCAGCGGTAGGAAATAATATGTAAATTTGTGTATCCCATAGAACATACACCTGGTAGCCAAGTGGCTGAGCACCCTGGATAAGAAGGTTGAACGATACAGCATTGGGAGCCATGATGATTACCGAGTATTTATAAGTGCTGAGCCAGCACCCAGCCCAGACTCACATATTATTCCCCAGGGGCTCCTGGAAAATGCCATTAAAATCACCAATGAGCCTCCAACAGGCATGTATGCCAACTTACACAAAGCCCTGGATCTTTTTACACAGGTAAGACGGCTCTGCTATTACTGGTCTGTTGTGACTCCGTCATCTCTATCATGCAAGCACTGGGGTTGGTTTATCCCATCTTCCTGAGAACACTGGTTTCATTTTGGCTAGAAAAGGGTTGATCACATACTTTCATCCCTAACATAACAGAGAAGGCAGATTCACACTCTGCCATCTCTGTATTGAAGTATATGTTATGGTTCCAAATATGCAACAGGTGACACAACACTGTGATCCGGTATAAGAGCAAACCTGCTGTAAGTACAGCATAACTGCTAGTGGAAACATTTGCTACAATACCTCTCTGTTGGATCTTGGGCATTCTGTACAACTATTGTAGTTAGAGACATTTTATGAAGCATGTTTTTAAAAAAAATAAAAAACCTTTACAATTAGCAATAAAATGTTCAGCTGTTTGTGTATACTTAATGGAAGACAAGTGTATGCCATGCTGCTGGAATGCTTAATGCCTGCATTTTGTGGCTATGCTCCTAAAATCCAATAATCTATATAAATAAAAATGTAATGTTTATGGGATTAATATAGTTCAAAAACCACTGGACAAATTGACACCAAATTTGGACACAATACACCTATCAGGCCAATGAGTGACCATCACTCAGGAAAAACAATGAAAAACACAGTGGAAGAGACTTAAAAGCAAAAAAAATACATTACAATTCATGCGCAAAACCACATATATACACATATACACATACATACACACATAAAGCACATATACACAGACTGTGCCACAGCGAGGCGTGGCAGGGGGTAGCTAGTTTCATACAAAATCAGACCACCTCCATTTTACCAATATGGCTAAAGCTAATGACAAAATGCTTTTGCAAATCTTGTTTTTGAAATGTACATTCTAGCATTAAGGTGTTGCCATACTATGCCTGCCCTTTGTTTTTAAAATATTATTCCTAGAAAAACAGAATGATATTTTAATGCTACAAAGATTAGAAAAATAATCAGACTCATAAAATAAGAAGCCAAAAGATGATGAAAGTGAACTAAACTGTGAGGCACCTTTTTTTCTAATACCTCACTGCCCACATCAATGCCCTATCCTTGAAGGCCTCTCTATCTGTAGAAACTGTGCTGCTCTTCCGTGGTGTTCAAGGGCTGGCAGCCCAGCAGGAAGAAGCAGAACGGTGCTGTGGGAATCCCTGCCCTGCTTTAAAGAGCAGCAGTTGTGGTTACTCTTCAGTGATCCTTGTGTCATGAGCAACAGTAAATGCCAGACCAAGCCCAGTGTCTTAATTGATGGTACAACTGCGGTATTTGCTGCACATTCCACTGATGGGAGAAAAACCTGCCAAGAAGTGATGAACATGGCAGAATTATAGGAGAAAACAACAAAACTGTCTGTGTATACACACAATATATCCCAAAGAGAAACATGCCAATATATGCCTATACCTCTCTCTGTTTGCATACTCCTCCCTGGCAGAAGAAGAGGAAAGATATAGGAGCAGCTCCTCTAGCTCCACTTATGCTCTGCCACATAAATAAATAATGTAAGTAAGTGGTGAGGGCAATGCACGGTCCAACTATTTTTTGAATGCCTTTCCCTCTCCTCCACCAAGGGATCACCTGTGCTGTAGTGCAGGCATTGCCTCAGCAGGCACCCGAATTCAAGTTCCACATTCCAACACCATCAATTTTCTCAGCAACAGATGGTGCATCACCAGAGGAGGAGTCATACTCATTCATTCTCCTTCAGTGACCCTTGATTAGCTGGCTATCTGGAAGCCTTGTCATTCCCAGAAAATTCAGGAAAAATTTAGAAGATCTTGAGAAAAGACAGAGGAACCCTGGGGGAAATCCAAGAGGACAATGTTTGGATGATGGAATTGCGTGTATCTTCTATAACAAGTGAGAATGCTTGATGTGAAAAAACTCTCAGCTACATTTTGAGCCATCAAGCTGCTGACTACCTGAAATGACCACAGTATAGGTCCCTTTGCTGATGCGATGGTATTGTAAGGGGTAGTATTTATTTAGTTAGTTAGTTAGTTAGTTTTGTATGCTGTCCTTCCCCGAGGCTCAGAACAGCTTGCAGAGAATATAGAAAACACACTTTAAAACAACAAAAGGAATTGAACTCTTAACTTTAAAAAACCTATAAAACTGTTTGCAGCTGATTGGTCAGATCAGACCCCGAAAGCCTGCTGGAATAGAAACGCCTTGCATGCTCTGCGGAACTTTGTTAGACCTCTCAAAGCTCGCACATCTTCTGGCAGAGCATTCCAGAGTTGGAGCTATGATTGTAAAGGCTCGCTGTCTTGTCGATTTCAGCCGATATGAGCCGATAGTAGCCCTGGCACAAGTCGAAAAGCCCTTGCCATTGCTGGCTCCTTCCCCAGTAAAACTCTGGCTTGCAGAAGCAGACTTCCTGATTCCTTTCCTTGCTTTCTTTTAGGATACCCTGGAAATGTGCACCAAAGAAATTGAATTCAAATGCATTCTTTTTGCCCTCTGCTACTTCCACGCAGTTGTAGCAGAACGGCGGAAATTTGGAGCCCAAGGATGGAACAGGTCCTACCCGTTTAACAATGGAGATCTCACCATCTCCATCAATGTCCTGTACAACTATTTGGAAGCCAATGCAAAGGTAATGCATTAGCTAATGATTTCTACACCAAGGCAACTGTTATCAATAGCCCCAGTATTTCTTCAGTGGTTAGGAGGGAATGGGAAACTGGGATTTTAATTTGACCATGTTTTAATGATTCCAAGGAGGAGAGCACAGATCCTATGCAGAGAAATACTGATCAAACCATCTTATGGTTTGGAGGTGGGGGAGTTTGATGCTTCTCCAGACATTGCCAACAGAGCCTCTGCTTTCAGAATAATCAGTCTGCATTTCTCAACACTGATCTATTTCTCTAGAACTCAAACCTCTTGTAATTGAAAAGTCCTGAATGTCTACTATTGGAAAGCAGTAGTTGTGTTTCTGCATCATGCTATTCAATGGAACTGTTCTTCTGTTCTTCTGGCATTACTTCACAAACGAAGATTCTTAGAAAGGACTCATCCCACGCTTTTTACAAGCGCATTGATTACTAAAAAGGCCAATCCGAGATAAGCAAGTCCGGTTGCAGAAAGTGTTGGATG
The DNA here is from genome assembly GCA_030556195.1 of Anolis apletophallus. Lineage (NCBI taxonomy): Eukaryota > Metazoa > Chordata > Lepidosauria > Squamata > Anolidae > Anolis > Anolis apletophallus. The sequence continues at coordinate 121,878,335 of JARBWK010000001.1, read as the reverse complement.
TGTCCTTCGAGCCTGTGCAATGGATTTTTCTGGTGGAGCGCAGTGTGCACAGAACTGGCCTCACCCTTTAAACCAAAGGTTCGTCTGCCGGGGCCTAGCAAGCTGAGACGGTGGCAACGAGGTCCTCAGGTTGTAGGTTTGGTTCGAGTTTCCTTTTCTAGATGGTTGACCTTACAGGGTTAGACGAGCACCATCTGCCCGGGTTTGAAATTGGTTTTTCTTCTCCTAGGATGGTTGCCAAAAGGCCAAAGACCCCTCCTGCCCATTGACGCTCTTTGTCAGACTCTTCAGTTGTGACCTGTCTGGCATGGGAAGCCCTACCGGTGACTATTATGCCACCGCCAGCATAGCTCACAACTTGCTAGGTATGCAAGCCTCTCCCCCACGGCAAGGGAGCGCCAATGGAGAGGATAACCATTTTATTTGACAATGCTTAATCTTTGGCTATTCAGGGCAACCTTTTTCTTACTGTCATTAAGCCTCCACAAGAGCAGTATTGCCACATTGTCTTGATTATTTGATATTTATCTGTCTGACAAAATGGCGGAATATCCCCTTACTCGGTCTGAGCCCAAAATTGCTCTGGAATAAAAATCCCAAATACGTTGGAACTCAAATTTTGCAGGTTTAACATGGCATATCATATTTTTCAAGAGTTCATCAATAAATGGGTCCAGAGGAGGGTGACTAAAATGATCTGGAGAACAAGCCCTATGAGGAGCAGCTTAAAGAGCTGAGCATGTTTAACCTGCAGATGAGAAGACTGAGAGGAGACATGATAGCCATGTATAAGTATGTGAGGGGAAGTCATAGGGAGGAGGGAGAAAGCTTGTTTCTTGCTGCCCTGGAGACTCAGATGCGGAGCAATGGCTCCCAACTATAGGAAAGGAGATTCCACCTGAGCATGAGGAAGAATTTCCTGACTGTGAGAGCTGTTCAGCAGTGGAACTCTCTGGTCCGGAGTGTGGTGGAGGCTCCTTCTTCGGAGGCTTTTAAGCAGAGGATGGATGGCCATCTGTTGGGGGTACTTTGAATGCTTTTTTCTTGCTTCTTGGCAGGGGGGTGGACTGGATGGCCCACGAGGTCTCTTTTAACTGTATGATTCTATGAAATGGGGAATAGTTTGGGAGTTTTGCAGCCTGCTGCGGAAAATTTCAGATGATGTACAGACTAAAATGTACAAAAAACTAAAAAAACCAGTTTAGTTTAGAAAGTTTATAAAATATATGTTTGATACTCCTTGTGTATGTTAAATAGACAGCAATATTAAGAGAAAAGTTGGGGGGGGGGTAGGGATATTCTGTTTTCCACACTCATAGAGTTCCTGTACCCCTAACACCTGTGAATATGGAGGACTGACTATCCTGTAGTCTTTCTGGAAAGAGTATTGTATTCTGTATCAAATGTTTGGTTCCTTTGTAATATGGCCATACTAATAGCATTCCTCTGATCTCATTCTAGTATTGTTCTTCCCCAATCTTGATTTATTTCTATGTGCTAAGTAAGGATCTCTCCTTAGGTTCCTTGGGATGACCTGCGGTATCTCTTTGGTGAAATCATGTATGGGGGACACATTACTGATGACTGGGATCGTCGACTGTGCCGGACCTACCTGGTTGAATACATTCGTATGGAAATGCTGGAGGGAGAAATGTTTCTGGCACCAGGATTTCTTATACCTCCCAACTCTGATTACAAGGTACAAAAGTGTGCATGAGAAGATGGTCTACTTGCATGCTGGGCTGAGAATAATTCAGGGAGGGGAGTGAACATTTACACACAAGGTATTTTTCACAAGGAGAAATAGTACCAAGGTGTGATAGAAGATATCCACAGATACTCACATACTTCAACACAGAGGACATAGAAAGATACTGCATAGCAGAACCAAACCAAAAACAGGAGGCCATGAGAATGTGAAAGAGGACTACGGCCCCTGGGAAAACATCAAGCTACAAGTGAATTATTTCTGTTATGTGCACACAGTTGTCTGGATGTGCAAACTGACCTACAAGGCCAGATTAATTGCCTTAGAGCAGCAATTCAAAATGTTAATGTTCTACATAATGTACTTTACAGGGATATCATGAATATATCGATGAAAACCTCCCACCCGAGAGTCCTTACCTGTATGGGCTTCATCCTAATGCTGAGATTGGGTTCCTCACGGTCACTTCAGAGAAGCTTTTCCGCACCGTGCTGGAAATGCAGCCCAAAGAGACAGATGCTGGAGGTGGAACTGGTGTTTCCCGAGAGGAAAAGGTAACAAAGCATACCAGACTGTTTACTCCAGCCTGAATTTCAAGGACCTGTTACTAATGTTTGAGTTCCAAACTCAGCACTTGTTTCTGAGTAGCAGTATGGTTCTGATTTGGGAGGTTAGAGTCCTATAAGCATCTTATATTGGTATGCTATGCTCTTTTTTTCCTTCATGGCCCCCCAGCCACACACACACACATCTTGTGCCACAACTGGAATTGGGCCAGGATCCCCTCACAACTGCTGTGCCTCCAGCAAAGAAGTGGGGGCAAAAGTAGCATCTGCCCTTCAGGCAACCAGTATAAGTACACTAGTGAAGATTTGCAGTCAAATCACAAGCTACCTGGGTCTCAATCTAATTCATATGGCCTTTCCCACTGCAGGTAAAAGCTGTGCTAGATGAAATTATGGATCGACTTCCAGAGCCATTCAATATGGTGGAAATCATGGCAAAAGCAGCTGAGAAAACCCCCTACGTGGTGGTTGCCTTTCAGGAATGTGAACGAATGAACATTCTTACCACTGAAATGAGACGCTCTTTGAAAGAACTAAATTTGGGATTGAAGGTAGGTGTAAATGGTGTGTTGCGACCCAGAAAAACAGCTGTTTGATCCGCTTCATTTACATTTCTCTCATAAACTGGCACAAAAAAAATGAGAGCATGCTTTCAGACAACCTCAGATCATCAAGTGTTCAGAGATTAATTTTCCTGCCATCTCTGGTTATTTGTACCAAAAAGCACTTTAAACATGTAGACTATTTTTCAAGCAGAAAACTGCATATTCACCAGTTCATATACACAGCTCATGAAAACCGAGAGATGTAATCCCAAAGTTTTTGATTTTGGGATTTTTTTCTTTTACATTCGCTGGATGGAGGTAGACTTCATCAGAGAGAAAATTCACTGTCCAAGGGCTCTTTCCACAATTTCAATAATAATAATAATAATAATAATAATAATACCTTCCAAAAAGTTTTTTTTTCCTTTAAATAAAACAAACTCCCCTAACAGAATGTTCTGGGCCTAAAAGAGGGAAATGCATGGCTGCTGCAATGTAAACAATGATTCAATGCAGCTGGGTCATTGGAAAATATTATAATGTTGGGGAAAGTGGAAAACAGAGGGAAAAGAGGAAAATCACATTATAAGGCAGTGCTTGTCAACCTGTGGGTCCCCATATGTTTTGGCCTTCAACACCCAGAAATCCTAAACTGGCTGGGATTTCTGGGAGTTGTAGGCTGAAACACCTGGGTACCCACATGTTGAGAACCACTGTTATAGAGGGATATACTTAATCAAAAATGCCTCATCCCTCAGTTAGCAAGGTGACAGAAGACAGGCGCATTACAAAAACCACAAAAAGGGAGTTTGGAAGTTTTGAGAATTACAAACCTTTGATACAGACGATCCTGTTGAAATGATAAAGCAGGAGGGTGCTCATAAAACACAAAACTAGTAAAGAAAGAAAATTTGTGTTAATGCTTTCCTTACTATAAGGAGGACTGTGTAAAATTTGAAAGAGTGCCTGGACTATTTACCCATAAATGGTTGAAAACTATTGTTTAACTTATTTTCCCTAAAGGGAGAGCTGACAATAACAACAGACATGGAAGACCTATCAAATGCTCTTTACTATGACAATATGCCTGATTCCTGGTCAAACCGTGCCTACCCATCGTTGTTAGGTCTGGCAGCGTGGTATGCTGACCTACTGCTCCGAATCAGGGTAAGGGAGATGTTGTCTTGCTTAAACATTTTCCTGGACAGGTTCTTCATAAACAAGCCACTAAGTTCTGAATCATTAGAAATGGTATGGAATTTAATTCTCAGGAAAGCTGATTCTCAGGAAAGCTGAAAATACCTGTTTACGCACTGCACTTTTCTATTTTGTGAAAGTTCTCACAGCCAGCTGTTCTTGCATTAATTTCTGTTTGGCCCTCAACATCCATGCCTTGAAAATATTTTTTTAAATCCAAAAAGCATTTTGCCATTCTATACTAGGGACACGTTTTGCATGGGACTTGCGCATCACGGTTTTTAGTATCCAATGGTGTGTGAATGTCCTGCGAGTTCTCATTTTATGTCCAACATCTATTTAATTAAAAAATTAGCAACAATGAAATTATAATTGCCATAGTACACAAATTCAAGAATGCCACATTTAAAGCAAAGGTAGGCAAAGGACTGCCCTCCAGATGTGTATTTTTGGACTGTAACTCCCATCAGCCATTGCCAACAATGGGAAGAATGTTGGAAATTGCAATCTAACATCATCTGAAAAACTGCATGTTCTCAAGTATTAATGTACTCATATAAACAGTATTGTGTAAAATTCTACCCATCTGCATAGCAGCTGATACATGACCTTGCCAATTTTTCAATTTTTTAAATATATGGGTGTCTTCTATGAGATTAGAGGGACTGTGTTCAAGCTGTCAGGCTCCTGGCTACTTAGCTCCCTGTTCTCTTTCAGAATTTTGTCACACTTTCTCCCAGTTGAGCCTCCCATTTAGCTCATTATTTAAATTTCAATCAAACCACTAAAGATGAACAAATAAAGGGAAGCAAATACAAATGATGATGCACAAGTTATTTCAAAAGCAGAATTAATACATTTCGGAGTTTTAGACCTAGTATGCTATACAGAAAAGAAACCAGAATGGATTAGAAATCCCTTTAAACCCCCAGATAGCCCTCTGTAAATAGGAGGAATAGTGCTGATTCTCTTCTCTGCAGCCTTCTAAAATGTGAGCTCAAGGATCAGAACACAGAATACTTCAGATGGGGTAAAATTAACAGCACCCCAAAATTCCACATGCAGGGGTGAATTTTTGAATCCAAAGCATTGGTTTCATGGTGCCACCTACACTCGGGGCTTAATGCATTATTTATGAGGATCATTTCACAATCCCTTTTTGTACTTGGCTGAGAGATGTTAAAAGCAGGGAACGTTGTGCTATTTTCTCTCTCTTGTGTATTTTGGCATTCCTTTAATACCAAATTATAGTTCAAATCTCCAGAAATATTTATTCCATCATACTTGCTGCCTGCTTCAACTAGCTCAGGGGTAGGAATTGTGCAGTCCGAACCCCACCTCCTTTGCTAGGGAAAAAATGGTCACAGCTACAGAACTGCAAAGGGAGCGGGGTGATGATTCTCCATGTAAAGGCTATTCCAGGCCTTTCAAAATCGAAACCACCATCCTACTGCTTCCTGTTTGGAAAGAGCAGGTACAGCCTACAGGACCTGGAAAATGGACTGAATGGACCCTTAGACCCAAGTATTAGAATTCACACCGTTTAATAAAGGTATTTCTTGGCATTTTTCTCAGAAGTTCTTTATTCAGACTGTTTGACTACACTTTTGCTCACACTGTTTGTTAGTAGAGTCCCTTATGTGTGAGTCCCAGAGACCACAAAGGAGGGCAGGCTGCTTACCTCTAACTAGAGTTCTTAGAGTAGTCATCTGTAAACTCTTACAACCCCTTCTGTCTTTTTCCTCATAATGTCTTGCCTTTCTTTAAAGTCCTAACTGCTGCCTCAGCATCTATAGAACTGAGGGTTTAGGCCAGGCATGGGCAAACTAAGCCCTCCAGGTGTTTTGGACTTCAACTCCCACAATTTCTAACAGCCTGTTAGGAATTGTGGGAGTAAGTCCAAAACACCTGGAGAGCCAAAGTTTGCCCATGTCCACTTTAGGAGATAAGCGTGATGCTGTGGTACATGGGGAGCGTGTAGGCTACAATCAAAACATTTGCATAAGAACATTCATTGTGCAGACACATGTATATCCATTTATTTGCAGATGATCACTATTAAAGGTAAGCAACCTGTCCTTATAGGCCTCCTTGCAAATATAAAAGAATAACTCAAATGTTCAGCCTAAAATTTGATTTTCTAAGCATGGTTACCTATAAAGTCCTAATACTATTTTCATTTCCAGGAGCTGGAGGCCTGGACAACAGATTTTGCCCTACCCACAACTGTATGGCTCGCAGGTTTCTTTAATCCTCAGTCTTTCCTCACTGCCATTATGCAATCCATGGCTAGAAAAAATGAGTGGCCTCTTGACAGGATGTGTCTTTCAGTGGAAGTTACCAAGAAAACCCGGGAAGATATGACAGCTCCACCTCGGGAAGGATCCTATGTACACGGCCTCTTCATGGAAGGTAAAGACACTCCTGCTATTACGACTGGCTATAGAATGGGCTGCCATCTATGGGATAGTTTCATGCAACCCATCCTATAAATTCAGAAGCCATCTGCAAAAAATCGTTGAATTTCTTACTAAGGAGTGACAAACATCGGTTTCACACAAACACCAATAAACAGGGAGGAAGAAAGGGGGAAATGCTGCTCTGCTAGCTTCTACCTAACCTATTACTGACACATGGCTCTCTCCATACTCTGTACAATGCTTGAAATCCTATTAGATACTGATGGAACACAACAGCCACCAGTCAGAAAGAAAAGAGAATACAGTGTTCCCTCACTTATTGCTGGGGTTAGGTTCCAGGACCTCCCGCAATAAGTGAAAAACCGTGATGTAGGGATACACTATTTATTTTAATATTTATATATTATTTTAGTAGTTATACACTATTTTAAGTCTTTATAAACTTAAAATAAAGTGAAGGAAAGGCCCTTCAAGGCTGGGGGGAGAGAGGACTGAGGAGGGAAAGTGCCTTGGAGAGCGGCGGCGGCAAAACCCCACAAAACAGCAAAAATACCATGATATATATTTTAAATTAATATTTTTTGAAATCCGCAAAACCGCGAGTCCGCAATAAGCAAACCGCGAAGTAGCAAGGGAACACTGTATTCCCCCTCAACTGTGTGATGACAGCCAATCTGTGGTTATTTGGAATGAGGGGGGCAGAGCTGCACCTAGGTGGCATTTGGCAGCCAAGGGGATAGGGGGACACCACCTTGGCAGCATCAGAGGGAAAATGTACTGTGGCATAACCCCTGTTATGCTAAGTCACAAAGAGGATTTTAGCCAGAGTTACAATTTGGCAGCAAGAATCTAGACCAAATCTACTTCATTGTTTTCTATTTATAATGGCAGCAAACCTCTCCTGTCCGTATCTATATTTCTTTCCTGTGTTATTTATTTGAGAGTAGGGATGGAGTGTGGATGGGAGAAGTTTACTTTCTAGTCTTTTATATGTTCAATGTTTTTGTTGTTTTAAATACCACCCCTCCCCCTGCAAAAAAATCCCACTACAAGAATATAGTATATCTAATGTCCTTCATGAAGCCTAAAAATACTGTTTTCTATTTCTAAAAGCAAGCATTTCAACCAGAATTAGCAGCCTATTTGGTTAAGGGCTTGACAAAAAAAATTGATCAAAATGTGAGGAAGATTATTTTCAAAGTACTTCCAGTCTCAAATCTACAGTAATATTTTTATCAAACATAAGACCGCAATAAAGACAGTTTGGTAGCTGCTTTGCTTTTTTTTAATTCCATGTCAACAGGGGGCAGCACATGCCCATTTTATTGCATCCAGACTGAGTGGAACATTTAAGACCAAGTTAACTGTTATTCACTGTTAACTGCTCTTATTAGAATTTCTAGTTTCAAGGCAAGGAATGTAGTGTCTAGGCTAAATATTCTCTTTTTAAAGTTATTTTAAATTGGGCTGGAAAAAGTACATGCAAATGGCCTTTATTCTTGTCTACAAATCAAAATGAGGAAGATATTAGGAGAGTATGCAACTTTCTGTAAGAAAACAACCTCTGCTTACAGGCTCAGGGCAGCATAAAATCCAGTGGGTTTTTTAAACAATTCTATTCACAGCACTGTAAATACTTATAGAAATATTGGGATGGCACAAAAGGCACATCCAAGCCAAGGCATTGAGCCTTTAGCCATGCTGCTAATAACAGATGACTAGTAGTCATGCTGGGCTCCCTTTACTTGGATCAGCAGCCGACGAAGCATGTGCTCAGGTGAAGCAACAGGTCTTGAATTCTTCCCTGTCTTGCTGCAGGTGCTCGCTGGGATACTCAAACCGGCGTCATCAGCGATGCACGCCTGAAGGAGCTGACACCCTCCATGCCTGTCATCTTCATCAAAGCCATCCCTGTAGATCGCATGGACACGAAGAACATGTATGAGTGTCCCGTGTACAAAACACGCACGCGAGGTCCCACTTATGTGTGGACCTTTAACCTGAAGACAAAAGAGAAGCCTGCTAAGTGGATCCTTGCTGGAGTTGCTTTGCTCTTACAGGTTTAAAGCTTGAGCTGTCAAAGCCATTCCCTCATATCACCACTGCATTCCCCCTTTCCAGAAACAGAGAGCAAGACAGTTGTGTTTGGAAACTGACAATAAAAGCATACTTTTTGCAAGTGTATCTAATGTGAAGTCATTCCTTAAGTGAACAAAAGGAGAACTGTTGTAATCATTTATAGCAGCCCTCTAACATTAAGTAGTCCATTCAACACTGGCTCAGAGCCAGCATATAGAAAAGTCTGTATCCATTTTTTGCAAGTCTCTAGATTCCTTTCCCACTCCAAACTCATAGTCCTCATTGCTTGTACGAGTACATCCACCATGGATGCCTGAAGACTTCTTTGCAGGATGAGAGATGTGTTCATGAGCTATATTTCCCAGTTACATGGCCAAGAAGTTGTGAGCAAAATGTTCTGGACTCACAGCTATGCCATGGGTGTGTTACCTCATCCAAGCACAGCACTGCATAGTTCACATCACACTGACATGCACTCATGTTGCACAATGGCAAAGCCCCCCTTCAAATTGTGCTAGGAAACCTATTTGTCATTGCTCCTTGCTTTTACTTCCCAACTAGAAAAAACAGACCAAGATTGAATAAGGACACTAGATGCCCTGTTTTGTGAAACCTAATCTAAATTACCTCAATATAGAATTTTAACTTTAGCATCAAATTCTCAATGCTGTAAAATGATTATGGGAAGAAAACAGGTGAAGGCCATGGAAAGTAAGTATATCCATCACCTACCACCCTGAAACAGATTGTGAAAATCCTATCTTCTTACTGGACATTATGTTCAAAGTACTTGTTATTAATTTGACACAGGATACTGAATGGTTGCAGCACTAAGGTGACCATTGCCATGGGAGTTTCCAGAGCAACTGGTCAAGTTTGGAGAAAGGGTGAGCCATGGGTCACCACTCCTCCACTCCAAGCTTTAGTCCCATGAGCTTAAAAAAGAAGGTGTCTCTGCCTTTGGGGTTCTTGACCACCACAGATCCTGAAACTGCCATTTGCTGGAAATCAGAATCTACCTTTCTTCATATGACACAAGGATGTTACTATTTTCCCTAATATGGGAGCGGGTTTGTTGAAAATTCAAATTCTTTGCCCCACTTGGATAATTTATTTGAATTCTTTCTGGACTTGGGCACAAATGCCAGAGTACAATACACATTCATTGTGCATCGTTTATTAATGGTGATGAGTATTTAAATTGTTTTCTTCTGATAGCAATATAGGCAGACACCACCATTTAACTAAGACGGAGAGGGTATAAATACATTGAATTGGTTCTGGATTTTTCCCCCACAAAACATCTTTCTGCTTTTGCTGAAAGATGCAGCAGTTTAAAGAGATGATCAAAATTTATGGGAATTACATATATGTGTCTAAATTTATTGAAATACTCAAAGCTGCATATCTATCACATATATATATATATATATACACACACACACACACACATAAATGTTGAAACATTTCCTAGAAGACACTAGCAGACTAATAGAATAAGATCTCACAACCATTAGTAATGATAATCTGATACAGGTCCTTGGCACCAGGCTTTATTCTTTGCAGCAAAACTAAGGGCATTGAGAGCAACATAAGAAACTTACCCAAGGACCAGCCTCTCTCTTCTCAAAAGAAGTTCTTAATCAGAGGTGTCACCAACTTCACCCACAGCTTGATATAACGATTGGGCTGTTCAAAGGTTGAGGCAGAGACCATTCCAGAATGTAGGTAGAGTTGTATCTGTTCCTAGAAAAAGTGAAAAAGAGAAATTATAAGGTGATTTTTTAACTATTTTTAATTAAGAATTTACAACTACAAGGTGAATTTGAACACTTGTTCTCATCATGACCAACAAAAGGTGTCTCACCTCCTATTCTGCCATCTACCATCACAATGCAAGATTCAGCAACTCTTACTAAGAGACTCTACCTTTGAGTTGCCCTTAACTACTTTGAATTACTATGTAAAATGTGATAAGGGTCAAGATATTGTGTATTCCGAAAAGTGAGCCCACGTTTGAATCTCTGAATCACGATTCAAGTTACTAAAGAACTCTTACTAAAAGATTCTAATTTTGTGTTGCCCTTAACCTTTTTGAATCACCACACAAGGTGTGATTCAGATTGGTATATTTTATATTCTGCAAATGAGCCCACATCTGAATCTCAGGTCAGCCTACCAAAGCTTTTCAAAATCTGGCATCAAAAGCCTGCTGAGCCAAACCCAAGTAATTGCACACACAGAACCCAACCCACACATGTATACAAACACAACAAAGAGGAAAGCATTGCAAGATCTGGCCCTGCAGTAATTCTTTTTCCCGTAACACAGCCAAACCCTGAGCTATAATTGTCCAAATAGGAAGCCTGACTTTAATCTCTGGAGACCGGACTGTTCATTTCTCTTCAGAAAAAAAACTCCTAGGCTGCATTTTAAAATGAATGTGCCGTCAAGGTTTCAATGCAGTTCCCAGAAATACTAAGCTCCTTCAAAGTACAAACAAGACAGCTGGAGGGGGAAAGTGAGCATCTCTGTTACAATGGTTACACCACAATATTTGAAAGCAATGCTTACATCACAAGGATGCCTTTATTTCTGAATTAACAAGACAGATTACTGTACACACAGTTCTCTGATTCAATTATGGGACCTCTGCCCAACTTCATCCTGGCTCGCTACACCATGCCTAGCTCCACTCAGTCCCCCAATTCCAGCCCTGGCAGTATGATAGCCACCCCTGATATAATTTCTCCCAGACCAGATTTAGACCAGGACAGGATAAACTGTATAGAACACAGTCAAAATGAGGAAGGGGCTGCTTTTTTAAAGAACAGTGATCTGCTATCATGTATCACTAGGTTGTCACCCAAATTTTTACTGCACCTCCATCAGTTCTAATTTATCTGACTTTGAAAATTCCATTAGGCTGTAATATAATTTTGAAAAGAATTATTATTATTTGTATCCCACTAACATCTCCCCGGAGGGACTTGGGGCAGCTCACAGGATGTACTCAGTAGTGCCACACAATACACATACAACAAAATATAAAAGGTTAAATTTTAAAAATAATATTAATCCCATTACACATAAAACAATAAAACGTCTATCAATTAAAAATACTAAAAGACCCGACAAGCTATAAAATAGTGGCTTTGAGCAATATTCGTCTTCGCAAAGTGCAACAGTGACCACTTGCTAAGTTGATAAATATAGTGATTCAAAGACACTTCATGTGTTTCTTCAGCCTTCCACAAACCAGCATGGATGAATGTGAATTCTAGAGAACCCGGGAGAGAAAATAGGAGCCACAGAAAAATTTCCATCTGGAGATAGAAACAGAATTTAAAAGGCCTTGTGTTGAAAATAATAAAAGGAAATTGAACAGAGACAAATGTAAAATTCTACATTTAGACTACAAAAACCAAATGCATAGGTATAGGACGAGGAATTCTTGCCTCTGCAGTCCTACATGTGAAAAGGACTTTAGAATTATTATTGATGGTAAATTGAGCATGAAGCAACAGTGTGATGCTGCAATAAAGAAGGCAAATGCTACCTAAACATGCATGAATAGAAGCATCGCTTCCAAGTCAGGGAAAGTAATATATGATGTGCTGGTTAGGCCTCATATGGAATATTGTATTCAGTCTCCTTCTCTAGACATCTTCAGGGTTTGGAAAAGCCAGCTACCTATTGAGGGTGCTCTAGCGGGATATCCTGCATTGAGCAGGAGGTTGGATCTGATGGCTTCTTCCAACTCTATGAGTTTATGAATATTCTATCTTGAATTTTCTGACAAAATGCAGAGAATGTGAAGGTAGGAGAATGTTTACTGACAGCCACAGAATAATAGCTGTCTGGGAAGCATAACCACAATCCACGCCCTGTATTTAGCAGCCTGCATTCATTCATTAACTTTTCAGCCTGAGTGCAGCAAGATTCAAACAATGTTCTTGCCATTTTTATTTACCACTCCTAACTAGAAGTGTAAAGTGGTGTCCGAGACTCAGGATACTTTAATACATTAAAAATGTAATGCAAACAAATGGACAAAAACTAACAAACCAATCCGAAACGGATTTGTAGTCTACAGGAGCATTAATGTAAGAAAATGCTACAATCTTAGAGCCCTCATCATTTTTATTAACCTCAAAAAACAATAATCTAAATTAAAGCCCACAAGAAGAACACATTAAAAGGAAACACTAACATTTATTTACTGAAAGGATGAGATTTGTGGGAAGGAAGGAAACCAGGAAGCACAAGAAATCGTTATCTCTTCTTACAAAGCTAACTGGCTGTGAGTTATTTAAACATGGGGAGGAGCAGAGTATGAGGAAGAATGGCTGCTAGGAACAGTGGGCTACTATAACTCCCGATTTGCTGGTTTCAGATGGTGATAATAATCAAATTAGAGGGAGAAAGCATACAACTGTGTTCCTGCTGACTTTATTTCATCCTTCAGGATCAACCTGTTCTTGTTATGCCAGAAAATTTCTGGCTTTAAAAAACTATCTGACTATATCATCAGCATTGTGACCACAATGAGAAGTCATGCAACCTACTCCATTCAGTTTTTAATTGCTACAATCTTGGAACAAGGTTTTCCTCCAAATTCTTTCATTTTCACCCTTACACACAGAACTCTGATCAACCCATGAGTTGCCCACCTGATGGAACTGCTGCTGCAGAGCTTTGTTTTCGGTCACTATTGCAACCTGTGCTTCCAGGTCCCGATGAACTGACCTGTACCCAAAATTAGGAGACCCAATCAAAGTCAAGCAGGGCAGACTGCTCCCTGCCAGGTATAGCCAGAGACCTACAGAGAAACAGAAGGAAAAAGGAAACGTTTCAGACATAGGAAGTGACCATGGTCGCTATTATGTGTTTCAAACAATAGTTTGTTCTTGAAAGGAAAAGCAACAAAGCATTTTGTTAGATTTACCAGAAGTGTAAAAGGTCAGATCTCTCACTAACCAACCAGGAAGCAGGGAAGCTTCCTTGGAGATTAGTATCATATAGCTCACTAGGCACTTTGCAAAAACCCCAAGGGTGTCTGACTACACAAAGGGAGAAGGAGTCTTACCTTATAGAACCTTTGTAAAATGGGGCAAATCAGGTCATGGTCAAGGCTCTATGACAACACACATTCCCCATTCCACATGGCAATTCTAATAACAGCCTCAACAACAAAGAGAACTAGTCCTTGGGGTCTGTATTTATCCACAGATGCAAGCCATACCAACATTTTTTAATTTTACTTCCTTGTTTTTACAAAACTGTACCTTGAAGCAAATATGTTAATATAAATGAACCTCTAGGCTTGCCTCTAAAAGTAGAACCACTTGCCTCTTAACTTTGCCCCACCTCTTCATCTGGGACAGTATCTTCTCCAGGAGAAATTATCGGCTCACTGCAAGACTGCATCTCTTTTGTTCATACTTCCAAGTGAACTAACATTTTACCTTAGAAGAAACTTACTACACCAGTACAGAATGTATCCATCCTGAGTCCCTTTGGGGAGATAGAGCAGAATGTAAAGTGGTGTTTATTATTATTATTATTTGCTTGCTACAGTAACCGTTTCAATGGAAACGGTAAAATAAGCCTACCTCTTCAGAACTAAAATGCCATTATTCTACTATAAGGTAGTCACAGGCAACAGCTCAGACAAATGAACACACTTCTCACAACCTCTGAGGATGCCTGCCATAGATGCAGGCGAAATGTCAGGAGAGAATACTTCAAGAATATGGCCATACAGCCCGAAAAACCTACAACAACCCAGTGATTCCGGCCATGAAAGCTTTCAACAATACACTTCTCATTCTCCCAAGACTCCTGCTATACCTGATTTGTTTCAGCATCAACCCCAAATCATCAAGAACAGTATAGGGTTAGTCCTTTTTCTGAACATTTTCGTACATACACAAAAATAGAAATTTGACAGTGTGCATTGCAATTTTTTTAATTAATCATCAGCTATTCTGTGGTGCAAACACCAGATCTAGCCACTTTGCATGGAGGCCTGAATAGTCTTCAGAAGCTTCTTTCTCCTAAATGCACAAGCTGAAATGTGCACAGGAACACAACTGACCAAGTATAGCATGTCAAATCTAGGATCTATGTGCAGAATACCAATACATTTTCTACATCGCTAAATGCAGTCTATTATTTGTAGTCCTATGCGTTTAGAAGCTGTATTTTTAATAGTTCTTACTAAAATTACTGGTGATTTCACCAGTTTCTTGAACACAACCAGCTAACTTTAACATTAATCTAGAAAATAGAAAGAAGAGAATATATAATATAGAGATCGGTTTGTTCCTGAAACAGAAGACTCCCCAGTTGAGAACAATTAGCATCTTCTCAAATGGCGATTTTGGAGCAGTTAAGACACAGCTTTTAAAAGCACGTGGTGCTGCTTTTTTTTTTTTTTTTTTACTTTTTTTCATTTTTAAATAGAGGTTTTGAATTGTTTTAATATTATATATAGTTTAATCACATTTAATTATAGCTCTGTGCATTCTTTTCTATATTTTCATTTGAATTCATGAGCTGACTTGAGTTCTAGTTATGGTGAGAAAGGAGGGATTTAATGTGTATAAGCACATTAGCCTATTGATTTGAATCTAAAGCTCATCTTTTTTTGGCAAAATTACCTTAGGGTGCACATTAGATTCATGTAAGACAGTAATCTTAGTGCAGAACCACAGCAAAAGGAGCCCTTGGAGGTATGTCATCTCTAATTTAGTGACCACAGCTCAATGCTATGCTGTCCTGGGATTGTAGTTTAGTGAGGCATCAGCATTCTTCGGCAGAGAAAGGCCCAAGATCTTGTAAAACTACAGCCCCCAAGATTCCATAGTATTCCAGTGAAATGGATTCATTTCACAGCATAGGTGCATCCTAAGGTTTGCTTCTTCATTGTTGGAAGCTTTGGTGTTTAACACTTTTGTTATTAAAGAAGGAATTCTAAGCAGGCAGCAACTGTAATGTACATATTTTTGGCCAAATTACAAAGAGTGCACTTTTTGCCACTGTACATTACTTTTGGCAGCAAATACTTTTTTATCTCAGAGTTTTTAAATTGAGGTACACAATAGATTTGATGGTGCATTTGACCTGAGTAAATACGGTAAATCGAGTAATAAGATTGGGGGTAGAATGTCCCTTTCCTGGTTCTGGAATGGTATTACTGCTGTGTTATAATATTATTTATTTATTTATTGGGGCTTCTTCGCCGCTGACTCCCGAGGGCTCGCGGCGGCTCACAGAGCCAGTGGCACAGCATCAAAGAGTTAAAACATAAAACAGTT
Source organism: Anolis apletophallus (assembly GCA_030556195.1). Lineage (NCBI taxonomy): Eukaryota > Metazoa > Chordata > Lepidosauria > Squamata > Anolidae > Anolis > Anolis apletophallus. The sequence goes on along the minus strand of JARBWK010000001.1, from coordinate 121,862,498 downwards.
AAAAACACAGTTAAAACAATGAAATACAATATAACCAATAGAACAGCAGCAAATATCGCAGCCCAGGGAGTGTAGACACGGCCTACTCGCCGAAGGCCTGCCTAAACAAATGGGTTTTGCAGGCCCGTCTAAATGGAAGTAGGTCTCTCAGGGCTCTGGCTTCGGCCGGGAGGGCGTTCCATAGCGTGGGAGCTATAACAGAGAACGACCTCCGGCGGGTAGATGTTAAATGTGCCAACTTTACAGATGGTACTACCAAGAGGTTGGCCTCTTCGGACCGAAGTGATCTCGCTGGGCAATATGGAGTGAGACGGTCCCTCAGATACGCTGGCCCCAGGCCGTGTATGGCCTTGAAGGTAAGAACCAGCACTTTGAAGGCGACCCGGTGCTCAATAGGCAGCCAGTGCAGATCCTGCAAAATTGGTGTTATGCGGCAACCTGCTGGGGCCCCAGACAGGAGCCGGGCGGCAGTGTTCTGCACCAGCTTGAGCTTCCGGATTGACGACATAGGCAGGCCAACGTAGAGCGCGTTACAGTAATCTAGCCTTGAGATGACCGTGGCTTGGATCACCGTGGCTAGGTCGCTCCGGGAGAGGTAGGGGGCCAGCCTCCTTGCCTGGCGGAGATGGAAGAAAGCAGCCTTGCTGGCCATGGAGACCTGGGCCTCCATGGTCAGCTGGGAGTCCAATTGGACACCCAGGCTCTTCACGGACGGCGCTGGATGCAGCGCCGCACCGTCCAGGGTCGGAAGCCGGGCACCCACCCCGCCCGGGCCGCCCAGCCACAAGATCTCCATCTTCGCCGGATTCACCATCAACCTACTGGCTCGCAGCCATCCAGTAACAGCTTCGAGGCAATGTTGGAAATTATCGGGGACGGATCCCGGCCTGCCCTCCATCCTCAGAATGAGCTGGGTGTCATCAGCGTACTGATGGCAGACCAGCCCATAACTCCGCACCAGCTGTGCAAGCGGCTGCATGTAGATGTTAAATAACAGAGGGGAGAGAATGGCCCCCTGAGGGACTCCACACACTAATGGGGAGCCTCGGAGACCACCCCGCCCCCCTCACACGCTGAGACCGCTGGCGGAGGAAGGAGGTCAGCCATTTAAGGACAGTCCCCCTCACTCCAGCCATGGCCAGGCGGTGGATCAAAAGATTGTGGTCGACCGTGTCAAACGCTGCCGTGAGGTCCAATAACACGAGCAGTGCAGACCCGCCTTGGTCGAGCTGGCAGCGGAGTTGGTCTGTGATGGAGACCAGGACCGTCTCCGTCCCATGCCCCGAACGGAAGCCGGACTGGAAGGGGTCTAGCCATGTTGTATCATCTAAGAAGGACTGCAGCTGCTCCATTACTGCCCTCTCAACTACCTTGCCCAGGTACGGAAGGTTCGACACTGGGCGGTAGTTGGAGGGAACCGCAGGGTCCAATGATGGTTTCTTCAGCAATGGAGCCACCACCGCCTCTTTTAAGCACTCTGGAAAGACTCCTTGCTCAAGGGAGCTGTTTATGACATTCAACAGAGGCCCACGTAACCCCTCCAGGCAAGATCTAACAAGCCAGGAGGGGCACGGGTCGAGGGAGCAGGTGGTAGGGCGAGCTGCAGTCACTATCTTATCAACAGCATCTGCGTCCAGTGGCCGAAACCGGTCGAGGGTGGGCCCGGCGGAGGGCCACGGGGTCCCAAGCTCTCTCACTGTATCAATTGTGGCCGGAAGGTCCCGGCGGAGGCTCAGTATCTTGTCTGCGAAGAAGCTCTGAAAAACACCGGCGGTAAGGGCCTGATCGCTATTTTTTGGGACGGTAGGGACCGTCGTCAAAGATCGAATTACCTTAAATAGTTGAGCCGGGCGTGAGCTAGCAGACGCTATCAAGGCAGAGAAGTATTCTTTTTTGGCTGCCTTGACAGCATGCTCATAAGCTTCTTTAATTAGCTTATAAGCTGATATTGAGGCTCCGTCACGGAGCCTCAATATCAGCTTATAAGCTAATTAAAGAAACATTTTGTACCTGAGCTGAGAGAGGTAACCGTTTTTTGCACCATTTTCTTCTTTCTTTTTCCATCCTCTTTACCATGAGAAATCAGAAATAAATGCAGGCAGTCCCCAAGTTACAAACATTTGACTTACAAACAACTCGTAGTTAAGAACAGGGATGAGACAATAGGAAGTGAGAGAAATCTACCCCTCGAAAGGGAAATGCACTCCTGAAAGTTATCATGAGGAAAAGGGGGCTCCACTAAAGCTTTATCACCAATCCTTTTTTCCACAACAAGCTGGTTTTTTCAAAATCCAATTTGAAAGGGGCAGAAAGTGAGGAGAAATCTTCTGAACAGGGGCACAATAAACACCACAGGTATGTTAACCCTTCCAAGTGAACTAACATTGAGGACACTCTCCCCCCCCATCATATATAGATAGTTACACTTTTTAAAGTACCTGCTCCAACTTACATACAAATTCAAATTAAGAACAATCCTACAGAACCTATCTTGTTTGCATCTTGGGGGCTGCCTGAGGTTCAAAAACACTGATATGTCAAAATCCCATAATGCAGTTTCTTTGTCCTCACAGATGTTCCTAAATGTTTGGATCTTGCAATACAGTAGGAATTGGCGACATAAAGTCTCACTATACTGTTCAGTTATGCATGAACCATACTGCTGAATAAAGTTCCTTCTGTACTTTAACAATCTTCTGCATACAAATTAATTTTGTTTCATAATCTATTGTGTCCATGTTTGAACTTGTACAACAGGGGCTGTTCTGCAACCTCTGTTAACACAAAAAGAAGCCCTTTCATACTCACTAGTTTAATATATATATTTGTCTTGGATGACAGACCAGTGATAACTACCAGGCACCGTAGGCCATATTTAAGGCAAAAGAACTGGGAACCCTACTTCTGGAAATCCCCATGACATTTATGAGGTTGCCATAAGTCAAGAGTTGACTTGAAGGCACACAAACATACAGAATAATCAACACACGTAGAATAGAGCCTGGTCCATCAAGCTACTAACCTGTTCTTGTAACTCACCATCCCACAACCTTTTCCTAACCATAGATTAAAAAACAAATGGCCAGTGTCCAACTGATTGGACTGTGGCCCATCACACAAAGACAAGCAGAACAGAAAGGGAGGAATGCCTTCAGACATGCTGGAATTTGATTGAGCAAATCACCATATTACTCCATCTCCTGCACACTCTTATTGTGGTGTTAGATTTGTGACTACGCTAGGCTGAATTTGCTGAGATGAAATATAAAAATGTCTCAACCTTCATTCCTTTGAGATGAAATACAAGAATGTCTCAATCTTCATTCATTTGAAGGGAAGAAGCTTTATCTGGGTCCCAAGTGATACCAGGCACCCAACTGTTTAACATTCTCCAAGAATACACTTGGCTTTCCTCAGTGTGCCTCTGATTTCACTATGAAGATTTTTTAAATTGCTGCTCATATCCTCATCCTCACTCTTTCAGGTCTCTGGTTTTTAGGCAAGAATCATTTCTATCCCACAGACCTAAGGCAGGGAAAAGAGGTACTCCTGAACTTTAAATCAACTTGTGAATTCACAAGGACACCAACTCTAGAGTCTGAAAGCACTTTGAAGGATGCATATGGCAAGGGAGGCAATGCATGGACAACACTCAGTTCCCTGATTATTCTGGAATAACATTCTAGGGACTGGAACATAGCTCAAGAAAGAGGTAAACTGTGAGAAGTCCAACTTATTTGTTGTAATTAGAACAAAAGTATATTTTGGAAAGATCCAAAAGGCTACCAAAAGGCTAAACTTGAGATCAGGCACTCAAATGACACATCTTAACTACTTCACAGATATAGTGACAAGATCTGAGCTTGCGTTGACAGATCAATGAGGCTCTTGGGTTTGCAGAAGATAGCTCAGCAAAAATGCTTACCTCTGTGAAGCTGCTATTTTTTAAAAAAACTTTATGCTTGGGGAATAATTTTAAAAGGCATCAACAATAGAATTGCTGACATACTGCCCTTTATCAAAAGCTATGGTGTCATCAGTCCAGGAAACCTATAAATAGTCTTAATCCTAGTACCTATGGGAATTAGAAGAATTGAAAAAAGAACTGGGAATAGTACAGAAAATGGGCAATTAAGGGCTTCATACAATTGCTTTATGTGAAAAAATTAGAATAGAGGCAGTCTGCAAATTAAGATTGTTCTTGAGTTTGTATGTAAGTAGGAAAAAGTACATAAATGTTAACTCCAGCCAATACACACACACATGCACACACAAGCTTTGGATAGCATAGGGAAGTGTTAACACCCCTGTGGTGTTTGTTTTCCTGACTATACCCCTATTCAGAAGATTTCTCCTCACTTTCTGTACCTGTGATAATTGGATTTTGAAATATTTGTAACTTTGAGCTGTTTCTCAAAGGAAAAAAAGGTAATATGGTAGCACAATATAGAAAAGGTGGATGGATTTATTTATTTATTTTTGCACAATATTGAACCTAGAGTCTTTTATTAAAGCTCCATGGAAGGAGATTTAGAAAGGATGGAATTAAGTTCTTAATAACTTTAACATTCATGGTTACAAGTCATGTTGATTCCCAAAGACTTCTCATTTTGCCACTACATTAACAAAGCTCTGGATAAGACAGGTCTGCAGCATGAATTCAGCAAGGCTCCTTGTGTGTTTTTATCTAAAAACCTCAAACTCAACCATCTGCCAAAAAAATATGTGGTATGGAAGACAACCTGATTACTTGGAGCAATTTTGTATTGTTACCCACTGTTATTTCTTGATTTACAATGGGCTTCTTAGTTTTGCAAGATCAGGCAGACCCTGCAATACAACACAAGCACTGTTTTCAAATGCCCTGTTTGTTCCACAACTTCCTTCCTGAGTGGAGAAAACTGAATCAGCCTTGGAAGGTAGTGACTTTGGAAAGCCTATTTTAACCAGGATTTCAACAGGGGAATCTCCTGGTACTATAGAAGAAATGCTGATCTGGCACACAATTGAAAAGAAAATCCTGCTGGCAGGAGAGATCCTAAAACAATCATAAATAGCACTCTTTGTGATCTGCACAGCCCCTTGCCATTTCCAATGATTGTGGTTACGCAGCAGTGTATAGAAACATGTGTTTTCTTAAGAGAATAGGGCTTAGTCAGCAGCACTCCCTACAACCCCCATCTCTTGCAAGCCTCTTCCCAGAAGCTCTAAGGAAAGGGGCAGGGAAGATAGCAACATTCCCATAATCGTTAACAACTGCAATCCTCAGACAAATAAAAGGAGGGATCCCTGGAGAAATGGAGCCCACAAGGACACAACCTTTGTGAAAGTGTGCACAGCATGCTGTAATCCAATACATACAGTGACAGTTGGACTTCTCCACACAAAGGAAAGCAGAAATGACTAATTTTAATGTCTATTTACTATCACGTTGGAAGTCCTTTACAAAGTTTCATAGAATACGTCATTACCAGCAGCTACAAAGTATCAAAGTTGAAACTGCAAGGGTTCTTATTTACAGCAGGGTTACTTAATCTCAGTTGCCTTTAGTGACAGAATGGTAAAGATTCAGAATCTCTACTCAAAGGACAACCTTACGCAATCTGACACTCTCTAGATGCAAGAACATAAGAAGAGCCATGCTGAATCGGACCTCAGCCCATCTAGTCCAGCATTCTGTATCACACAGTGGCTAGATGTGTTGCTCCCGACCCCCCCACAACCAGTACAGTTTACCTCAACCTGGCAATCAGCACTACTAATAATCTTGCTCATTGGGAAATGGGACATAGATCCTAGCACATGCCAGTGTAAGAGACAGATATGGAATATCTTTAGAATTAGATTTCTAGGAAATAGTCCACATTCTAGCCTTGCTAGCACTATCTATACTGAAACCCCCTGAGATGAAAAAGGAAAGGCTAAGGGTTTTGTGTTCACGCTAGGAGCAAATGCTAATCAAGTAACAGGACTTCTTCTGTCAGGAACTGCAAGGAGATATCAATGAAACCCAATCTTCAGTTTCAATATAAGTATTCCGTTATTGGAATAAGCAAGCTCTTGGAAGTCTAGGTTTTTATATTTTGAGGTTGTTATTTGCACTTTTCTTGGCAATATCTCACCTTTGGCATGAAATGTCCATCCATTCCTAGAATATTCTTGCAACTGGACCCTCTCTTGCTGACCCAGAGAGCACACCTCACTGAAGAATTGTCGTTCAATGTAAACATAGGCAGCAGGGATAGCACCGGCCACACCCTTGGCCCCAAAGAACCCATTGACCTCTGGTGAAGCTAGAAGGATCTGATACTTCGCCCTGGTGCCTAGAATCAGGTCCATATATGCTTGTGTGAGGTTGAAGTAACCAGTGGTAAGGTAAACATTGGCACCCCGCTCTGCTTCCATCAGGAGAGTCTCTGTGACAATCTCATCTATCTGAATTCCAAAAGGTTTCATTTGAATGAGTGGATAAATCCATGTGTCTGGTTCAGGCTGTCCATCACCCGTTGCTTTTCTATCAGTGTTCAATGAGACTTCTCCATCTGCATCGTTTCTGTGGAAGGTCCGAGTGTGCAACTGCTCCTGTCTGGTCCTTGCAGAATTGATTACTTCCATCACTCTCCTATTTGCAGCAGCACAATAGGCCATTTTGTCTCCTGTGGAAAGGAATGCACAGCAATGAATAAAAACTCTATACTACATTACAACTTTTGCAGAAACCGAAATAATGGCAATGATTGATCCCTTACAAGAAAAGAATCATAGAAGCTAGACAAGGACATGGGAAGATTACATAAAGCGCAAAATAAGACTGTGGTAAACAAATTCTGGATGTTTAAGCCATTTCAAAAAGGAACCACCGAAGGACTGGAGTATCCATTTTCTATTGCTCAGGATAATTTACCACTGATCTGAAATTTTCTACCTTTATGTCAAACATAACAAGGCACATAATATAGTCTTAGCTTGAATTTCACTGCAGAGCAGGAGAGATCCTCTCAACTCAAACTTGAGTCTTGCCTATTAAACCAAGCATATTCCCATCAAAAGGGTTGCTTTTCCCTTCGTTTACCTCTTCTAACTCTTCTACCTTCTGGACAATAAATTTGCCTGTAAGACAAGTGAAGAATTTTGTGGACTTTGAATTTTGTTTCCAACTAATATGAGTAGTTGAAATCCTCCATTACTACTATATCTCTTTTTTTCTGCATGTTTGGTCATCTGGTCAAGGAAGGCTTCATCCAGTTCTTCCGTCTGGCTTGGAGGTCTGTAATAGACCCCCACAACTACATCTTTTTTAGTCCTTCATCCCATCAGGTTTCAGTTATGCCTGACTGCATAACTGCTTTATCGTACTAAGAGTTCCAGCTCACCTTGTTTATTTCCCATGTTTTGGGCATTAGTGTAAAGACATCTAAGCCCATGGGACATTCCCCTTAGCTGTTTGTTTGATATTAACGGTCTGTCCCCTTCTTGGTATTTGTGGTGTTTGTACAACCCTATCTTTAGCCTTTTGTCTGTTCAATCCGGGTCTTGAAAAGCTACTGTTCCCAAGGATAATGTCACCCTCCCCCACACAACCTAGTTTAAAGTCTTCCTGATCAGGATTGCCTGTCTGTAAGCCAAAAAAAAAAATCCTTCCTACTTCTGTGAGGTGCAGCCCATCCTGTGCCAGTAGGCCATCTTCCTGGAAAAGCAGACCATGGTCCAGGAAACCAAATTGTTTTTTCTGACACCATCTGTGGAGCCAGTTATTCACCTCTATTATTTTTCTCACTCTTCCTGGGCCCCGCCATACAACTGGGAGGAGAGATTTAAAAACCACCTGTACATTAAGATCTTTTAACTTTCTTCCAACAACTTCAAAATCCGTTCTGATCTTTTGAAGACTATGCCTTGCAGTATCGTTGGTTCCTACATAAACCAACATGAAGATGGGAAGGTCAGTGGGCTTGATGAGTCTTGTCAGCCGCTGAGTTATGTGGTGGATTTTTGCCCCAAGGAGGCAGCATATTTCTCTAGGCATCCTATCAGGTTTGCAAATTACTGCTTCTATTCCTCTCAGGGGGGTGTCGCCTACGACACACACCGATTTCCTTTGAGGCTTGACCAGGTCCCTTTTCCTGTAAGATGTTTAAATATATAAACGGTTCCAACCAGAAAAACGGGGTTCAATATTGAGCACATACTAAAGCAATCAGAACTCATTCAATGCAAGGTAGATGCAGCATACATATTTCATTTACCCAGCAGACATTGCTGCATGTAAAAAAAATGAAGAGCCCTATGGTTAAAAATACAAACACAGAAATCAACTTAAATGAAGGTAGAGCAAAACATTTAATTGCCAATAAAAAGAGAGCTTGTAAGCGAAAATCTAATGGCACGAGGTTTTCCAGGCAGGCTAATTCTGAAAGCCAACACTAGGGAGCCCTTCCCTCCCATATTCTGCAGAAACTCACCTGAGCAAAGAAACCCCTGCTGCTGGGAAGACAGCTGAATTCTCAGTGATACTTGGAAAATATCTCTCAAGGGAAGGTATCTTACATCTTATATTAGTATCTTACATCTTATATTAGAAGTTCACTTTCTTCAATCTATAGCAGAGGAACAGTATTTCCCTGGCAAATGTGGCATGCAAAACACTCTCTTGCTAAAAGTACATGTTACTAGCCAGGACATGTGTACTCATACACAAACGCTTTAGGAAATTCTATGTTGAGGCAATCTCTCTTTGAAAAATTCCCTCTTATCCATACTTTATGGTTTTCCAGGAAACATCACAATACAACATTACAAACACTATTTATCCAGCAATCAGCATATGTCACTCAAGCTTATATTCCACAGAACACACCCAGACAATTAGAATAAAGACTCTTTTGGACTTCCAAGATTTCCCACACTACAATGCCATCAGTTGATAAATTCTTTCCATCATTGTTAATCTCATCACCAAGAAGACATATCTATTCCCTATTGTGTTTGAAACCTTGACAGCCATACCTGGCAAGGAAGCAATTCTAATTTCCAGAACCTAATCTTTTTTTTCCTTTTTGATTCAAGAATCACTCCCACACCAAAGGCACACAGATCCAGATACAAGGCTAAGAATCAAACTTGAGGCCTCTTTGTCCACAGAGGTAGCATTCCTTTTTCCTTTGGAAATACCAGAGATAAAATTGCTTGCATCTTAAAACCTAGAGGTACATATTTAAACATTGTATTGGGCTGAAAAATGCCTGAGCTCACCTGGACATTGTGTGCTGAAAGGTCATGTGACTAATGCTGTTCCTACCTTGGTAAGGATGCACCATCCCATCCACCACTTTGACTGTGTCGTCTTGCTGTAACTGCAAAGACACATCTCCAACAGCATCTACTAGCTCACTAAAGAAATCTGCAATTTCAGGGGAATCTTGAAGGAACACGTATCGGTCTTGACGATTAGTGAAGTAGGAGTCACTCAAGTTGGCCCTATAATGGGAAAATAGGGAGAAAGCCAACAGCTAGCTGTGAGGTGCAAAGAGTATGCCTTCATTCCGAGACCTGTATTTGTGGCACGATCATAGAACAAAATACATTAAAAATGTATAAAGGAGCCTAAAATATATATAGGCAGGGATTGCCTTTTTAACCCATCTGCTCCATCCCACTGAGTTAACACATGAGGAAACTTATGGGGCACTTCTTCAGAAACAGCCATTGCAGCAACGTTGCAATAAAGGTAAAACAACACTACTACATATAGTATAGTCCCCCACCACGGCACTATTTTGGTGCCACTACCATGATGGTGTGCTATGTTGAAGGTAACAGTGCTGCTGGTAGGGTATCCCAAGTCAGGCAGGTTTTTGCTGAGGAGCCACACTAAGACACCAAATAAGCACATGCTTGTACTGATCAGAAGGAGGCAATGGCAAACCATTCCTGAATCCTTTTGCCTTACAAACCCTATGATAAGACAATCAAAACTGAAGTAAAAAAAAATAGAACATATAAAGACTGTAATAATCAGGGTTAGCGAGTGAAAGTGGATGTGAATTGGACATTTTGGGTCAGATAATTACACAGTGTTTTACTAAGGACATACAAATCTAAGAAGAAATTGAGTGGCATTAATAATGAGGAGAGATGTACCAAAAGCAGTCAAGGGATATAATGCAAAGTCTAAACAAATAAATACATCTATAACCAAAATCCAATCTTATTCTATAGTTCTAGAGACAGAAGAATAAGAAATTGAAAGAATATATGCTGGAGTCAAGGAGGAAATTGATCAGACATCAAAACAAGGCATACTGGTAATTACAGTGGAATGTAAAAGTAGGAAACAAAGCATAACCTAGCTATGTTGGAGAATCTGACCTAGCATCAAGAAATGACATAGGATAGTGACTGATTGAATTTTGTGAAGCCAATATTTCATTCACAGTAAACACATCCTTAAGGCAACCAAAGACATAACTATATACATAGACATAACCTGATTGCAAATCAGAAATCAAATAGAGACATAATTGAAAGCAGAACACATAGAAGCTCTATTCTCTGTGCAAAAACTGGACAAAAAGCATAGACCATGAACTGCTAATATTAAAAAATAGAGTAAAAATAAGAATACTGATTCAATGTGCCAAAATACAATCTGAAGAACATCCCTGCAGAATTTAAAAATTATGTTAAAAATAGATTTTCACCACTAAGCTGAATTGATCAGAAAAAATCTGGACAGAATGGGAAAAAGGAAGTATCTAAAGCTGAAAATATATACCCAATTAGAAGACATACGAAACTCATCAAGCAGTTATTGACAGATCAGGAGCAAAAGACCACAAATAAACCTGCTCAACAACTTGTATGACCAGAAACACACCGCATGGTCAAGAAAAAAATGGAAACGAAATGTTGAGGAATTATTTAAAAGAGATGAAAGGATGACATATCTACTCAAAGAAAAACATTAGAAGAGGAACCTACAAATTTAGTATCTGAAGTGGAAGGTGCAATCAAAGCATTTGGAAGAAATAAATCTCAGCAATAAATGCCCTACCAATTGAGTTGTTTCAAAGAACAAAGACAGAGTCCACTCAAATTCTAACTACAACCTGTCAACAAACATGGAAACAAAAAATGGCTCACAGACTGGAAAACACCAATATTCCCGTCCCCAAGAAAGGGAATACAAGAAACTGCAGTAATCAGGCAATTGCATTAATCTTCACAAAAGGAAAGTGATGAACAAAATTCTATAACAAAGATTTAAATGCCAGATGTCCAAGTTGAGTTCAAATGAGGAAGAGGCCTAAGAGATCATATTGCAAATACATGTTAGATAATGGAACACACCAAATAATTTCAAAATAAATCAGTTTGTGATTAATAGATAAGAGCAAAGTGTTTTGATTTGATAGATCATGAAAAATTACACTTCTGCTAAAGAAATTGATATGCCAACAGTATTTAAATATCTTAATGCATAACATCAAGACACAAGTTCACCTTCAGAGCAGAATATGGAGAAACGGAGTAGTTTCCAATTGGCAAGTAAATCAGGCAAAGCGGCATTTTTTCACCCTGCTTAACTTGTAACATGACTCACTAGAAAAGACAATGATCCTTGGCAAGTTAGAAGGGAGTATGAAAAGAGGAAGACCCCATTACCGATGGATAGACTCAATCAAGGAAGCCATGGTCCCAAGTCTGCAAGACCCAAGGATGCCTGTTGATGATAAGGTGACTTGAAGGTCACTTATTCAAAAGGTTGCCATAAGTCAAAATTGAATTCATGGCCGTTAATAACAAAGCTGATTAACAGAAGAGAGGAATGCTTTAGCCACACTACCTCCAGCACTGCTCTGCTCTCCCCTTTAGGAAAGACTGAAAAAGCAATGGAGGTTCTCTCCTCAAGATTTAGAACCAAAAGGAAAGCCTTACTACTTCATCACACTAGAGAATGAATCCACTTTAAATCTGGTTTCTGCCTGCTGCAGAATTCTGGGGTTTGTAGTTTAGTGAGGTTGTTAAAGGCTTCTCACTAAACTACAAACCCCACAATTCTGCAGGAGGCAGCTGCCTGATTTAAAGTGGATGATGAGGTAGCAAGTGAACGGCCTCCATGGATAGAGAAGGCTCTACCTTCAATGCACCTGCAAGGGGAATGTCTTCATCCAGAATGACACTCAAGAATACATTAAGCTGTTCCCTACCCTTCATTTCCCCAAATGTCACAGAGATGCATTCCAAGGATGTCCTGTAAAATCTGGCCAAGGAAGGTAGACATGAAGCCTCCATTACAGGCCTAAAAATTCAATGAAGGAAGCCACTGCCCTGAGTTTGAAAGACCTGAACAGGGTTGTTGATGACAGGGTGACTTGGGATGTCTCTTATGATTGCCATTAACAACAACAGCACAATCAGTATGGACTGCCATATGCTCTATCTCCTTCCTTGTTCATTAGAGTTCACTAAATTCCTCATATGAGCCTCCCCCACTGATGGTTAGCCATTTTTTCCTTGTAACAAGGGACTCACCCACTCAAGATCACATTATCATCAAAGAGATAGACCTTGATATGCTGCAACCCGATGGTCTCATTGAAACGCTCAGGGATTAGGAGTCTAAGAAGACCACGGAGGTTAGGAGTGTGAAAGAGAGAGACACGGACCTGCTCAGGAAATCTCTTCAGGAGTGGAAGGAGCATAGTCCGAGAGTTCACCTGGCCTGGAAGATAGATCAAAATGGATTTGCAACGGCCTTTAATAATACAACCATTTCTGCCACAATTTTTTTTACTGGAATTGAAACAGCATATATAGTTAAGCCAGTTTTATAATGCTTAATTGTTAAAACCTCAAAACTATCAGTAGATGGTTGCTGCTTATCAAATTGACACACTTATATCTTCCACTGAAAAGGCTAAGCAGTAAGAACACCTGCACCTCCAATCCAGTTACCAAATGTAGCAAGATAAAAATCAAAGCACAGCTTGGAAAGATACTGTTCAAAAGTAACTAAGAACATTCACCCGAGAAGTTAGTTGCTGACATAGTTGAAAAAAAATTCTAAGTAACATTTTATTTGCACATTTTTCGAAGTAACTACATTTTCCACATTTTAATTATTTTAGGGAAGAAACTGTGTATGCTACTTGTGGTATGAAACATACCTATGTCTACAAAAACAACATAAAAATTAAAGTTAAACAGGAATGATTTTTTTTAAAAAAAAATTACCTATAGCATTAATAAAATGTCTTAATATTATGCCCTGACCAAATCCCCCCTCTCTCTCAGCAATAAGAATAATGTACAGAAATACCAAATTAACTTATAAAAACTGCACTTAAAAGTACAGTAGTATTTAAGTTAGGAACAAGATAGGTACTGTAGGTTTGTTCTTAAGCTCAATTTGTATGTAAAACAGAGCAGGTACATTTTAAGTGTAACACCCACAGGGGTGTTAAACCCTTCCCTATGCTATCCAAAGTTAATATTAGCTTTGGATAGCATAGGGAAGGGTTAACACCCCATGTGGTGTTTGTTTTGCTATCTGTACCCCTGTTCAGAAGATATCACCTCACTTTCTGTCCCTGTGACAACTGGATTTTGAAAAACGTGGCTTGTTGTGGAACCAAGGATTGGTGATAACGCTTCAATGGAGACACCTTTTCCCCATGAGAACTCTTCCTGGGGGTAGATTTCTCTCACTTCCTGTTGTCTCACCCCCGTTCTTAACTATAAGTCATTTGTAAGTTGGATGCTTGCAACTCAGGGACTGCCTGTATTATATTGTATTTAAATGCATCCCTCAAAAGGGCCAATTGCTCAAACGCTGGTTGTTGAGTAAAAATAAGAGAAATGAAAAAAGTCTTACTGGGGTACTTTGTATTCTTGTACATTTTAATGTATATCATTTCACAGAAACAGCACACTGGACTATTCATCACATAAACAATGCTTTACATATCCCTAGTGATTCTCAGAAGGAATTCTATGAAGTAACACAGTACTAAAAAAAATAAATCTAAAGTTTGTGTGAATAAGTGATTTGAGTGCTGAGCTAGCACTTCAGGAAACCAGGTTTCAGAGCCCTGCTGGATCATGGAAACCCATTGAACCACCTTGAGAAAGTCAGTCTCTCTCAGTCTCAGGAGCCCCCAGTGGCGCAATGGGTTAAATCCTTGTGCCAGCAGGACTGCTGACTAATAGGTCAGCAGTTTGAATCCTGGGGGCACCGGGTTGAGCTCCCTCTGTCAGCTGCAGGTCCCCATGTGGGGACATGAGAGAAGCCTCCCACAAGGATGGTAAAACATCAAACTTCTGGGTGTCCCAGGGGCAACGTTCTTGCAGATGGCCAATTCTCTCACACCAGAAGTGACTTGCAGTTTCTCAAGTAACTCCTGACACCAAAAAAAAGTCTCAGAGAAGGCAATAGAACATGTCCTCTGAAGAAACCTGGCCAAGGAAACCTTAGGATAGGATTGCCATAAGTTGATGTTTGAAGGCACGTAACATCAACTTCACAAAAAACTACCACATTCCTATCTACTAAAAACAATAAAAAGGGCTAATATATTCAGGACTAAGCATGGGAAGAAAAATATGAGAACACTGCACATACAAACTTTTGCAAGTACTAATATGAATGGATGGAGGATATAAATGGAAAAAAATTAACAGGATCTGCTAGGACAGTGGTTGGGATATTTTAATTTCAATATAACAGTTATATATTTGTTGAGAAACTCATTGCTTCTAAGTAATTAATTCTCTTTTTTTACTCCAAAGAAGGAAGAAAAACTGAATTTTTATGGCTCAGTTCTAGTTTAGGCTTCATCTACACTATATGGTCAGTGTAGACTCATATAATGCAGCTCAATGTGGATAAACTACATTATATGAGATTTCATTGAATATATAATGCAGTTTTAAACTATATTATATTGCACTGTCGATGGGACCTAAGAGAGATGCTAGTGTCAGGAATCTCCCCTTCCCCTAATTTTACATATGAAAGGTTCTGCCTATGATTATGATTACCATTTGCTATTTTAGAACGTCCAAGCTTTTTAATTTGAAGACTATGTAAACACAATACTTCTGAACAGTAACTTATGAAACTCAATTAAGGATATGAAGAAGCAAAAACAACATCATAACCTGATGCACAAAAACATACCCCGGGATCCCCTTGTGAAGTCCAGCAAAATGGACACTGTAAGACTGGAAGTCCCACATCCCTGCAAGGACTTCTCCAAAGCCATTTCAATACAATCCACCTGAAGGAAAAAGGAACAGCCATGAATGGACAAGACATCATTTATTCCAAAAATGCAATACGCTGAGGCATCAGGCACATAAACATCAAAATCATAAAGTTCACTTCAATTTTCTGAGTACGTTCAACTCCTTAATAATCTTTCCAATATAACACAGACACCATTATTAAACATTTATCCACTCGCTCCTACCCGAAAGAAAGGAGGAATTACTTGATTCCGCTTAAGTTGATTCTGTGTTATTGGACCTCACGGCAGCGTTCGATACTGTCGATTTTGATCTTTTGACCCACCGCCTGGCTACGGCCGGGGTGAGGGGGACAGTCCTTAACTGGCTGTCCTCTTTCCTCCGGAACCGGTTCCAGCGAGTGAGAAGGGGAGAGATTGTCTCGGGAGGTGTCCCCCTTCATTGTGGGGTCCCTCAGGGGGCAATCCTCTCCCCTTTATTATTTAACATCTACGTCCAACCACTTGCTTGGTTGGTATGCAGCTTCGGGCTGGAGTGTCATCAATATACAGATGACACCCAGCTCGTTCTGGGGATGGAGGGCCACCCTGACTCCATACCCGATAATTTCCATCGCTGCCTAGAAGCCGTTACTGGATGGCTGCGAGCCAGTAGGTTGAAGGTGAATCTGGCTAAGACGAAGATCCTGTGGCTGGGCCATCTGGGTACGAGTGAGATCCGGCTTCCAACCCTGGACGGGGCGACACTTTGCCCGTCATCATCGGTCAGAAGCTTAGGAGTCACGCTTGACTCCCATCTGACGATGAAGAAACATATCTCCATTGTCAGCGGTACAGCATTTCACCATCTCCGGCAGGCGAGGAAGCTGGCTCCCTACTTGTCCCGCCACGACCTAGCCACAGTGGTCCAAGCCACGGTCATCTCAAGACTGGACTACTGTAATGCTCTCTTCGTTGGCCTTCCTCTAGCGATGATCCGGAAGCTCAAGCTGGTGCAGAACGCCGCAGCTCGGCTGGTGGCAGGCCTTCCATCTCGCTGCCACATCACGCCGGTTCTGCGAGAACTGCACTGGCTTCCAATAGAGCACCGGATCACCTTCAAAGTGCTGGTTCTAACCTTTAAGGCCTTGAACGTTCCAGGGCCGGTGTATCTAAGGGACCACCTCTCCCGATACAGTCCTTTGAGACCACTGAGATCTGAATCATCGAACCTCCTGATGATACCGAGTCACACAGCCCTCCACTTGACCGCAACACGGAGGAGAGCCTTTAGCATTATCGCCCCAGTGTTATGGAATGCTCTCCCTCCTACCATTCGTGCATTGCCTGACCTGCTGACCTTTCAAAAGGCCTGTAAAACACTCCTGTTTATACAGGCATTTGGGCAGGTATAATATCAGAGCTTCATAGTATGGCTAAGGGCTTTGACCACATGTGGTGGGCGTGTGTCATCATCTGACCTAACTACGGATGCAACTTCGGTATCCTATCTTGTTTTAATTTGTGACTATGCACTGTGTTTTATTGTGTTTTTATTGTGTTTTTATCGTGTTTTTATCGTGTTTTAATTATTTGTAAATGTTTTAATGATTGTGAGTCGCCCCGAGCCAGTCGGAAGGGACGACCAAGAAATTGAAATAATAAATAAATAAATAACATGTTTACCCTCTTTATGATGCAGTCATAAGGATACAGAGAAAACAGTTTAGATCATTTAATATGCTTACAATACTGACGCCATCACTAGGTGTCACAACATAATTCCTCATTTGTTAGAGGCGAGATTATGAAATTCGTGTTATAGAAGAAAACAATAAATGTTTTAGCAAAGAAAGAGAATGAAGATACAAATGTGTTGATAGACTCCTTCGAATAATGGGTACATACTACATATAATACAAACTGACATACCGTATATACTCGAGTATAAGCCAACCCGAATGTAAGTCGAGGCACCTAATTTTACCATAAAAAACTAGGAAAACTTATTGACTCGAGGGTGAGAAATGCAGCACTCCTGGTAAATTTCAAAATAAAAAATAGAGACCAAGAAAATTACATTAATTGAAGCATCAGTAGGTTAAATATTTTTAGTATTTACATAAAACTGTAATTTATGATAAGACTGTCCAACTCTGATTAAATCATTACTCTAACCTTCTTCAATGTAAATGTGCTTATGTATCCTTTCAATAATCACCATAGTTTATTTTAACTATACATTTTGGGGAAAATGCTGTGTGTATATGAATAAGGAAAAGTGGGCAAGACTGGTGTCAAGAGAGGGGGAGAGGAAGGTGCGCGCTGCACTGAGAAAGGAGGTGAGGAAGGAGAGCTGGGTTGCTGTGTGGAGAGGTGAGGGTCTTGGCAGGAAGGCATGGGGCTGAAAGAATCCCTTCTTTCAGCCCCACGCCTTCCCGCTAGGACTCTCACCCGAATATAAGCTGAGGGGAGATTTTTCAGCCTTAAAAAAGGGCTGAAAAACTAGGCTTATACTCAAGTATATACAGTATCTTTAGCGCATACTGGCTGCTAGTGAAGATAAAAGCAGAGAACAGCAAAGTTATCCATGAAAAGCCTAATGTTAACTTTACAGTGCTATAATGAGAATGCGAAATGTTAACTTTGCAGTGCTACAATGCATTGCTAATGCTACCATTTAAAGCCTCTTAATACAAAGATAAGTTGAACAGAGAAACCCATCCTGTGAAATAGAGACAAAGGGCTATCTTCAAAAAAGTCTACATTTAGGGAATGTCTACCTCATCTCAACAACCTACAGCCTCTCCCTTGCACTTACTAATTCCTGTTCCATAGGCCCTGTTCCAAGGTACAGCGAAGCCAGAACTACTCGCTTCTTGGCCATCTTAATCTGTCTCTGAAAAACACAATGAGAGGGAGAGAGAAATTGAGGTTCCTTGTCAATCAAGTGAAACAGCCAAAGAGTACCCAGTCAATACTTAATTTATATGTGAAAAGTGATACGAATTAAGCATATCCAAGAGGAAAAAACTATTGCTAGGAATTCCTGCCCATAATTAAGTTGAGGGCAGACACTGTTATTCACCTGTGAAAGGCAGGCATGCTGCACATGCAAAACCCCTACAGTGGAAGAAAGAAAGGCAGACCAGACTACAACAGTTTTCTCAATTGTCTCAGGGCTCTGATATTAAATCACAGCCCCTCCCTTATTTTTTCCATTTCTACATCTAGATCGCATTAATATAATCTGGGAGGAAAATATTTATCATCACATTCTGATCCTAACTTGGATTTCTAGGAATGTGTGGTGAGAATAGGACTGTCATACTGACCTATTTACAACGGGTCAGTTTAAAAAAAAATCAGCATTTTGATCCAGACGTTTGAGAAAGTTCTTGTAGAACTTTAAGTGCCCATTAAGTCGATTGCGATCGACCAGTTGATTGCGAAGACAGAACTGGTCGATCGCGGCCAGGGTAGCCTGAGGAGGAGGGAGGGGGAAGGAGGAGGGGGTGAAGAGCGGCAGCCAGACAGCCAGTCAAGTTACCAAAGCGGCTGGGGCCCATTCCCGCCAGTTGGTTCTAGCTCCGCCCTCAAGCCTGGCCTGTTGCCTGGAGGCGGAGCAGCCATCGAAGCAGCCAGAGCTGGCTTTTCCGCCACGTTTGCGCAGTTGGTGCGGCGGTGGTGCGAGAGGCAGGAGACGAAGCCACGAGTGAGCTTGCACCAGGAGACCGCCGTCCCCGTAGGCCTCCGAGTGCGGAGAGCACGACTGGAGCGAAGACCAGTGACCTCCCATGCTGCGCCCCTTCTACCTCCAGGGCCGAGGGCCTCCTCAAGCCCCGGGAGAAAGCCAGGCCCTGTGGCTGGGACTAGGATCCCCTCCCGCTCACTCGTCCTACAGTTTCCAAATGCGGCCTATCCCCAGGCTCCGCCACGGAGACCCGCGCACAGAGGAGCTCATAGAGAATGAGGTGAAGGGTGAGCGAGCAGGAGGGAGGGGGTCTCCTGGAGGTAGAAGGAGTGCAGCATGGGACACAGAACTGGAAGAACCACACCCCCTCCTCCGTGTCTTCAAGAGGAGGCTGTAAAAGGCAAGGTAGCCTGCATTCCATCTGAAACCCTGTGACTGCCTCTTCCAGCAGAATTCTGGGGCTTGTAGTTCAGTGAGGCCCAGGCCCTCCCTGGCTGAGCATTTAAAGGCCCCTCTCTAAAACTACAAGACCCAAGATTCTGTAGGAGGAAGCAGCCACATGGTTTCAGGTGGGATGATGATGGTGATGATGATATTTATTTATAATCCTTTATTTATTTATTTAAAACTTTGATATCTCGTTCTTCTCTAATTGTAATAACAATACGTATATATATATATATGTATTGTTATTACAATTAGAGAAGAACGAGAATATATATATACGTATTTACATGTAGCCTCAAGGAAAGGTCATCCATAAGCAAAAATCTGATTCGTGTTTCAGAATAATAATAATAATAATATCATATTTATTTATATCCCGCTTTTCTCCCTCATGGGACCCAAAGCGGCTTACACCATATTGAAATCATGTAATCAACAATTCATAAACAGCGAGAATAAGTAGAAAACATAAAATAAGCAGTTTAAAGCAACAATAATATACATTCTCATTTCTGTGGCATCATGTCAGATTGCATTGCACTTTGTTCCAGTCCATAAACATTATAGTGTTTCTTCTCACTCCAGCTTCACTAAAAGCCTACACTTTCATGGATATCATTTGACTGATTCAGTTTCAAAGTAGATCAGGGCTTCTTCAACTTTCTCACTTGGGACCTTTTTCTGCCCGATAAATATTTATGTAACCCCAGGTATACAAAATAGCTATAAAATTAAATATTTATTGATTTCCTGTGAGTTTTCTGGGCTGTATGGCCATGTTCCAGAAGCATTCTTTTCTGACGTTTTCAATGCTATGTGACCTTCAAGGTCTGGCTGCTTGCTACCTGTTTATATATCTGTGGAGTAATGTCCAGGGTGGGAGAAGGAACTATTGTATGTTGGGTGCATTTTTGAATGTCCTATTGGCCACATTGATCAGCATTGAATGGCCTTGTAGTTGAAAGGTCTGGCTTCTTTCTGCATGTTTATATCTCTGGAATTATGTCAGGGTGGGAAAAGAAACTCTTGTCTGGGTGCATTTTTTTAATGTCCTATTGGCCACATTGATCAGCATTAAATGGCCTTGCAGTTGAAAGGTCTGTGTGCTTTCATTCTGCCAGTTTATCCCTGGCTGATTCAATTCAGTGCAAGTCATCAAAGTAAACTCAGGTAATTGCAAAAAATGTAAATAATTATTTATTATATGTGTTGTGCAATACTGGCTTATTCGGTTATGCAAGGTACATCAGCATACATTGTACATACAAAGAATCCTTAATAAATTAGAAAATAGTTATACGTTTTACATTTCTGTGTAGGTAGTTTTTTGTGACTTGGTTGTTTTATAAGTAGCTCGCATGCTGAAAAAGTGTGGGCACTCCTGTTGTAGACAGTACAATACAATTGTGCACATCTGATATCCTGAGCTGTGATTTCTGATGTGGCGAGATAAAAGTGGTGATATACATGCAGAACAAAAAGGCTGTATTTTTAGATCTATATCCTGCCACCCACATCTTCATGTCACAAGTATTGGAGATATGAAATTACCTTTATAAGTTCATAGAATTCTGTTGGAGATGAAAGCACCTTGACATGAGAGCTGGCAATTCCAAACTCTGGGACCAAGTTTCGGATCCATTGAAATCTATGTGATCCCTCTGAGCAGATTGAACACGGTGGGACTGTTAATTGAGGAACAACAGGAGAGAGCAGTGGAGCCAAAAGCAGCCATGATGACCTAATAAGAGAAAGATGTGGGTTAAGTTGCATACATAAAAGTACTATTTCCTCTCAACTGTCTCCAGGTGTGTGAGCACAGAGAATAGTCAAAGCATTACACATCTGCCTTTCAACTACATTAGTCACAGCTAGGTCATTTCTGCCAGGAAGGGAACACCACACCAAAATGCAAAGAAAGGCGGACATTGGGTGTGAATGTCAGTAACTTCTTAGAATGGCTACAGCACAGAGATTACGTGGAAACTAACAAACCTTATCAAAGCACAAAAAGCACTGCAAGAAAAAAACAATTAGAGTAACTGTATCTAAGCTTTGCAGCTTGCAGTTATCACTCCATGGTCCAGTTGCTAAGAGAACATTGTTTTGGTGGGCTTATTTTTCAAATTATTATTATTGAAATCTAGATGACTTTGAGAACCGATGTGGTTTGAGTGCCAAATTGTGACTCTGGAGACCAGGCTTTTAATTCTTGTTCGACGCAGAAAACCAACTAAGGGCCCTTCCACATAGTCATATAATCCAGAATATCAAGACAGAAAATCCCACAAAATCTGCTTTGAACTGGGTTATCCAAGTCCACATTGCCATGTATTCCAGTTCAAAGCAAATAATTTGGCATTTTATTCAATTGTGTGGAAGGGGCCTGAGGGAACTTTGATTTTCCTGCTTCTTGGCAGGGAGGGTTGGACTAATGGCTCATGAGGTCTCTTCCAAATTTATGATTCTATGACCTTGGGGAAAAAGTGTGATAGGATTACCTTCAGCTCACCAAAATTGAAATTGACTTGAAAGCAAACAAACAATTATATTTGCTGAATATGATACATCTTGCCCCAAAAATAGACAATCTTTCTCCTGGTATCTATTCTACATTGTAAGAGGACCACATCATAATCTTTGACCGACACATTTCCATTACCATTAAGTTATCATACACCCAAACACAACTATCTGCAAACCTGGGGGAGGGAAGAATGCTAAATGCCAATACCAAGTTTCTAGGCCATGACATTTTGTGATTGAGAATTTTGGGGAAGAAACTGAAATTTAAAAAGAACAAATGAGTTAAAGGAAATAATGTCAGCCGAAGTCATATCTATTTAGCAAGACATTGCATCACACAGTCACCACATACTCTCAGTACAGAGATTACAGTACATGGAGCTTACAACCCACCCTACTCTATAGCTGTAATATGCTTTGTCTGCCTTGGTGGGTGACCTATGCAGAGAACTGAGAAGGGCGAGTGTGTCCTTGTTGGGTTATACTGGACCACTGAGCAGCTTTCAATATCATCAACTGTGGTATCCTTTTGGGCTGCCTTGCTGAGTTGGGACTTGGCGGCACTGTTTTACAGTTCCTTCCTGGAGGGGTACACCCAGAAGGTGGTACTGGGATACTCTTGTTTGACCCTGTGAGATCCCTTGAGGTTTTGTTTTGTCCCACTTGCTGTTTAACATATACATGAAACAACTGGGAGAGATCATCCAGTTTTGAGGTGCAGTGCCATCTCATCTATATGCAGATGACACCCAACTCTACTACTTTTTTCCACTCAAAAGCCAAGAAAGCTGTCCTGGTCCGAAACCAGTAATACAGTGGGTGGGGGAAAGAAAACTGAAACTTAATGCAGATAGATATGGTTACATTCCCTCTGAAGACAGACCTGCAGTTTGGATTCAGCATTGAACCTGGAGGCCCAGGTTTCAGCAGTGCACATTTGAACCTTATGTGCCAACTTGAGACATCTAAACTAGCTACCATGGTACATGTCTTGGTTACACGTGTGGAGCTGCCTTTGAAAACTGCTCGGAAATTTCAATTGCTCCAAAGAACAACAGCCAAGTTATTATCTGGGGTTGGCTATAGGGAGAATACAACCCCTCTGCTGCAAAAGCTCCACTGGCTTGTGTTTCCGGACACAATTCAAAGTGCTGGTTATCAGCTGTAAAGCCTTATACAGCTTGTGTAGGCTATTTGGCAGATCCCCGAGTATGAACCTGCTAAGGCCCTAAAGTCCTCAGGAGAGGTCCTTTTCTTGGTCCCACTACCACCCAAAAGACCGCCTTCTCACTGCCTGCCCCTCAAATCTGGATCTCCTTTCTTCCCAGGGAAGCCAGTATGGCCCCCTTCCTGCTGTCCTTGTCCTTCCTGTGTCAGGCTAAACCCCTTCTTTTCAGGTCAACTTTTGAGGTAGAAAGTTTTTTAAGAATACAGTGTAGTGTTTTACTTTAACAATTTAGAAGTGTTTAAACTGATTTTAACAGACTTGTAGGATTAATTCTATGTTAATTTTTATATGTTGTAGATTTTAAATGGCATTTTTTAAAATGCTGTGAGCCACTCTGGACTTCAATCAAGAGAAAAAAGTGGAGTAATAACCATCATAATAATACTCTCCACACCTCAGTACAAAGCTCACATAGACCTGAACTTTACCAGAATTTTATGAGGAACTCCTGGTCATGAGGAACTTTGGTTCTAAAGCGCAAATGACCACAGATTCCAGGAAGATGATTTCACTTACTTGATTCATGATAAAACATTGAATCTTCACAAGGTTTGCATGCCTTCTTGCGCACACAAAAAACCCAGACAGTTTGCCACTGTGTTTCCCAGAAAGCCCATTGGTTTGTCACCACCTATTCATCACAATGGAGATCTGACTCAGTGTATGTAAGAATTCCTAGCAGTTTTGTTTTTCAACCGTTTGTGGGGACTGGGTACTTCTTTAGCAATCCTGAATTACAGTAATTTGGAAGGAAATTTTCCATTCTCTTTAACCTAAAAGGAGAACTTTAAGAAATACTTTTCTTGTGCCACACTTGAACAGGCCATTAAAATGCCACGAATTTGTGAGTTACCAATGAGATTGAACCAATGAAACTGAAATAGCTACCTTCACTAAATTTGAAGAGTATATGTCTTTTCAAATGCCCAATAAAATTAAGAATATTATATTATTATTACATGTACTTATATCTCACTTTTTCCCAATTGGGACTCAAAGCAGTTCAGAATTTTATAGAACGCTGAAATAAAAACATTTAAAAGTTAAATATTAAAATAGGATTAAACTCGTTATCGTACTTTTAAAAAACACACCTGAGTAAAATAAGTGCATTTTTTAAAAAATAAAAAGCTCTTAAAATGGTTCAGCTACAACAATACAGCACCATCTAGCCTGTTGTTATTTTTTTAATGTTCTGTTTAAAAGCCTGCCTAAACAGAAAGGTTTTAGCCTGTGGCAAGAAGGACAGCAAGGAAGAGAATGTTTTGTTTCCCTAGACAGGGAGTTCCAGAGTCAAGGGGCAGACATCAAGAAGCCCTTGTTTCACGACCCTACCAACCATGCTTGCAATGGTGGTAGGACTAAGAGAAGGATTTCTTCTGGGAATTTTACAGCTCATGTAGGCTTGTACAGGGAGACATTATCTGCCGGGTAGCCTGGACCTGTGCCATCAAGAGCTTTATTGGTTGTGATCTGTACTTTGAGCTGTGCTGGAAACAAACTGGCAGCCAGTGAAATTTCAACTGGGGTGTACTAGGTCTCTATAGCCTGTCCCAATTAACAGACTGGCTGTGCCATTTTGGATCAATTGGTGTTGTTGAACTACATGTCTGCATATGACATGAGAGCCAATATGGTGCAGTATTTTGAGTGTTGGACTAAGACTCTGTATGTCAGGGTTCATATTCCTGCTTAGTTGTGTAAACCAGTTCTGGATGGGGTTATATTCTCCTGAAAGACTGTGGCCTTTTCCACACATCTGAATAAAATCCCACATTGTCTGCTTTGCACTGGATTATATGGCAGTGTGGACTCAGACAACCCAGTTCAAAGCACATATTGTGGGACTTTCTGCCTTGATATTCTGGGTTATATGGCTATGTGGAGGGGCCCTGTGTTCGCAGCTTGGGAGTGTTCCTAGATGGTCTCTCCAAATGACAGCCCAAGTAGATGCATCAGTCAGGAGTGCTTACTACCAGCTTCAGCTGATATGCCAGCTGTGTCCCTTCCTAGAATTGGAGGACCTAAAGACGGTAGGGCATGCACTGGAAACCTCAAAGTTTGACTTCTGCAATTCATTATAAATTGGGCTACTACCACACCAAGTTTGGAAACTCCAATTACTTCAAAATACAACAGTCAGATTACTTACAGGAACATCCAGGAGTGAGCACATTACACCTATACTCCAATCGCACTACTGGTTGCCTAGTAGTTTCTGGGCAAAAAAATGTTGGCTTTGACCTTTAAAGCCCTCCATGGTTTGGGTCCAGGATCGCCTTCTCCCATATAATCTACCCACACACTGAAGTCTTCTGGGGAGCAGCTACTCCAACCAGCCAGAAATCAACTGGCGAACATCACCCTAAGACTGTGGAATGTCCTGATAGAAGAGACTTGACAGCTAAATTAGCTATCACAATTTAAGAGACAACTTAAGACCTATCTCTTCCGGCACAACTACCTAGTCAATTTTAGCTTGTGAATTTTATCCCTTCTGAACAAAACCAAAAAAAATGCCAAGAGAACCCTGTGAGAGGTTCACTTTAGAGACACTACATGTCAGAAAAAAAATGAAGACACACAACAACATCTGACTTATTTCAACTTCTTATATCATGTGGAAATCTTTCCTTCTATATGTAACTTCACTACGGCATGTCTGCATTTATTTGCATATATTCAGAAATAAGATTACAAATTGTGTGCATATTCATGATCAATACATTTCAGTAATTCTTTTTCTCTGAAGGAACTGTCTCAGCCACACTGTTTATTCATGCATCCACATGCAGTATAGAATAATACACTGAAGTACAAAGCGGAAAGCACTTACTCTACTGTACCTTAATTTAAAAATTAAAAGTAATGCGAGCCGATGTGTATGATAAAAAAATAGTTGCTAAAAAAAGAACTCATTCCAGCAGCATAGGTGAATGAAAAATATCTGCAAATTGACTATTTGAATGATACCACCTATACATAAAACAGCTAACATATCCCATATAATCAAACGAATTGCCTGAACAGGAAGAAAAAACCCTCTTCTGGTAACACAAATACAGTCATTGTTCCCCAGACAAGAAAATGAACTTAACAGGGGTCTTAATATCTTTTCTGAATTTGAAGTGTCTACTATTTATAAATCTGGGTGATATGAAACTGCTATTTTTAGGAAATGATGCTCGGTCTCAATGAGCTCAAGAACCACAATTCTTCTTAAACTCCATCACCAGAGGCAATGAGAGATTACAGGATATATCTCATAAGGTTCATCACCCACATATAAGCCACAACACAGAGACTTCTGTCAATAGCTCTTTATCCACTGGAATGCTTGAGTATGTATTACTGTATTTCTACATAAACTGTGACTGAATCTGGGAAATGGTTTTTATTGGTAACATCCTAATGCAAAGCAGCAGCAACAAAAAAGACTTCAGACTAACTTCCTTAAGAATAAAATACTTAGAAGGCTGACCATGAACATGTGGTTTCTGACTTTTGCTTTCTACTGCTTTTGCTTAATGGATGCTACACGTTGTTTTAACCTTCCCCTTTTTTTGGCTCTATCTTTCTCTCGTAAAAATTGGAGCTGCATCAAAAGGAGGCTTGCTTCTTTAAAAACTACATCAATTCACATTATAAAATGTACTACTGTGAAAAACAGTGCAAAATCCCATTACAAATGCATAACCCACTCTTTAAACACAATATTTTGATATGAGGGCATTTCAACGTCTTGTACTGTTAAACTCAAATCATTCATCATCTCCAATAATTGGAATTTACTTCAGACACTAAACTGTTATAGTTGCAGATAAACCAGCATAACCTCTAAGCTCACATTATCCCCTGGACACAGATATAACCTAGAATTCTGCATTTCCATATATTTGATCCACCCTTCTATAGAAGATATAGCCATATAACAGAGAATTTTGAAATCAAATAGATGTATCTGCATAGAATCAGTAACACAGATTTATATGAATTGTTGAATTTTAGTATTTTGTTACAAAATGAAGCTTAATATAACAGTGTTAGATATAGGGGGAAACAGTGCATAGTTGACTGGATATTTTTAAAATGAAGATTGGCAGCTTAATAGTGTTAAATATGCTACACACAAACAGAGCATCCAAAATATTTACTGCTTTAAATGTCACCATCATTAGGATAAGGCACTTAGAGAAGTAATCTTATTCCCATGAAAGCACTATACTAAACTAGAAATACAGTATCAGATTCTGTAGTTGAATGGGACAGATTTCCAGGTCTCCTGGGCCTATTTGCTACACAGACCACATTTAATCCATCCAGCCACTTTTCTAGAAATTGATTCTTTATGGAAACTGGCAAGAAAATTATGCCTTGGGAAGCAACAAAGGATTGAAACAGAGGCCAAGAGAGGAAGTTTCTAAACAGAGCAATCATTGTTCATCATTTCTTTAGAATGTATCTTTTAAAATGATAGATTTGTTTTGAATACAGTACATTTTACTGTACACAGATGAGTTGGCATAAAGGAAAATTCAGAACATCTGCTGAGAAAATAAAGAATTTATTTGAATGCAGCATACTTCCTGTAACACCAGCACCAAGTAATTTTCCCCAGATAATGCAAGACTGACCAACTGTAGTACAGAAGCTTTCTTTCTTACATGTTCAAACAAAAAACAGGAACAGGAACTGGCCCTCTGTATGCCCTGAACGTGGTACGAGATGTTTTGCATACATTTCATTTACTATCTGAACAATGCAGAAAGCTAAGCTACAGTCTTCCATTCACTACTGTAAAAAAAGGTTGAAAGACATAACTATTTTGCAACTGAACCAAGTTTTTCAAATTTTTAATCAAGCTTCTTTCTAGACCAGTGGTTCCCAACCTGTGGGTCCCCATGTGTTTTGGTCTTCAACTTCCAGAAATCCTAACAGCTGATAAACTGGCTGGGATTTCTGGGTTGAGAACCACAGGATGTTCTAGATCTAGACCAACAATGGGCAAAGTGCAAACTGCATGCATCACCTAGGAATCAGCATTGGAGGGTTTTTTTGCTACAGAATACTCCAAATGCACTCTAGAGAAGTGGAGGCAATTTCCACCATTTTGAAGCTTCTCTGGAGATCAAAAACATTTTTTGCAAAATAACCTTTTCAGTAACTTCTGTGCCGAAATGCTCCAAAATGTCAACTAGGCACATGAGGGGCATTTTTTCTACCATATTTTGCAACCTCCTTCCCCCATCTGATTCAGAACCCAGGAGAGGCCTTTTCTGATGCCCAAATGTTATGAAAATGCCCCCATAAAGCCTAGAGATGTAGTTGTTTTGTGAGAACAGGTGCAGCCTTCCAAGGGCTCCAAGTGAGCCAATACGGCCTCCGAGCTGTTTGCAATTACCCACCTCCACTCTAATCAAAATGCTGATTCGAAATATGAACAGAATAAGGGACTGGAGCAATTGCCCTAATAGGTTAGGTTATTAAGAAGTTCAACAAGGGAAGACATGACATGATGTATATAAAATTATGCATATGGCGGAGAAAGTAGTCAGGGCAAAGGTTTTTTCCTCCAATAATGTTGGAAGCCAGGAACTCAACAAAATGGTAGAAAATTCAGGACCGATAAAATGAAATATTTAACACAGCTAAACTATAAACTTCCTGATGTAATATGTAACCTAGGTGCATCTACACTATAGATTTAAGGCAGTTTGCCAATACTTTAACCATCAAGTCTCAATGCTATAGAATTCTGACATTTGTAGTTTGGCAACACACTAACACTCTTTGGCAGAGCAGACTAAAGACATTGTAAAAGTCTAACTTCCATTAATCCTTAGCATTGAGCCTTGGCAGTTACAGTGGTTCTACACGCACTGGCTCCCAACTCAGATGCCGCTAAAAGGGGACTCAATAAAATCAAGGCAACAACCATCAATGCTAGACCACTATGGTTTGATTGAACATAGCTCCTATCTTTTAATGAAGAAAGGACTGCAATTCTCATATAATAATTTGAACCTACTTTCATGCATCGCATTAAGAGAACTCCTTTCATGGGTGGCATATATGTATGACTCTTATTTTAGTATTTTTTCAATTTTACTTTGATCTAAAAAGGCATTCAATTATATGTGGAATTTCTTATTTTAATGTTAACTTTGTGAACAGTATGTGATCCTTTCTAGGGGGCTATAGACAAAGATATTTTTTTTAAAAAACAAGCAAGAAATAGAGAAGGGAAAATGAAGCCTTTGATACATTTACAGGCTTTGCTTTGTGTTTGAACTCTTGCCAAGTGTAGTAATACACTGTACATAACAAGCACTGGTTCTGTGAAATCATCTACATTAGCAGACAGTGGTTTATTCTGGCTCTGGCACCTGAGCAGCATAACTTATCTGTAGGAAGAGATTCATTGGATGAAAAAAAGCTTATGTTTGTCAGGAGTTTCAGCTGACTCTGAAGCTTTAAATCAACATAAGAGATTCGGGGAAACCAGGTGCATGTCCTTCTGATTACACAGTTTGCTTCCTTACAGCAAGGAAAATATAAGACATACATTTGGGTTATGAAACATTAATGTAACAAATCAACCTTTTCTTCAGTGACATTTCAAAAAAAAAAGACATTTGGCTGAATGTATGGCCACCACATTTGCCCACCCCCACCTCCCCAAAGGTCAAAATTAAATTGTACCAAAAAAATCTCAAAAAAGGTTTGCCTTGAAATTCCCCCCTGAAAGCATGCTATCAGGTCTTCTACGTACCATATGTATTTTCCAAGATGGCTCCCACATCAAGTGAACCCTGTGACTCCCGCCAACAATGGATCTGGATTAAACTTGGCACACAATCCCAACATTACCAACTTTTTTAAAATACTGGTGGGGTTTGGAGGAAATAGACCCAGGGTGTTGGGGTTGTGTATCACCCACACAACTAATGATAAATCTGGACCAAACTTGGCACATACAACATTTTTTTAAATTTATTGATCATATTTATACCTTGCCCTTCTCACCCCGAAGGTGTCTCAAAGCGACTTAAAACATGACTAACTTTACTGGTGCAGTGTGGGGGCAATGACATATGATGGGAGCTCTAATGGGTCCTTCATAAAATCCAAAACCAAACAGTGACTATTTCCAATGTTTAACCTAACTCAGGCATTGCCAGATACCTAGACCAGTAGATATATAAAATAGGTATAAATTCAAACATTTACAATTCAGCATTTGCAAGGCTTGTAAACAAGCTGATTTTCATTTTTGTGGAGTATAGCTGAAGCATTTTCTGCATAGTCAACTGCTAACATATTTGTTTAAATGTCTAGGTAGCATTTAGAAACCTTTTACTGTTGCCAATTTTTTCATGATCTCAATACTGAATGGAAGGGACCCCATTTGGGATGGGGATCCACAGTTTAAGAAGCAGTGTCCTAGAAGGCTTTTGAGGGCAAAATAAAATGTTTGAAATTCCAGAGCTGCGGGGTGGAAGCAATTGCAGTTGAAGGGAGCCTCCAAGATTTCCTTGAGGGTTAATGTAGTTCTCTATCTTCCACATTTGCCTATACCTGATGTAGGGGAATATGAACTGTACTGTTTCTTTATTTTTCAAATTAAGATACTGAAAGTAGTTGTAATTTTTGTTTTGCTTTATTTTTTACATATAAATTAGTTCACTTGTCAAATATACAAAAAGGAACATTAAAATGTAAGTCATTACACTTGACTACCAGATAATAAACAGATAAATATCAAAAGTTATAGAATTATTGTTGGCTGAGAAGAGGAAAAAATCTGATAGGATTCCTGGAAACTATGAGCAGGCCTGGGATACTGAAATGTGGCTCTACTGAAGACATCATACTTGCAAATCATACTATGAAAAGCTCTATGAAGAAAGGACTCGAAGTCAATATTTTGCAAATCATACTATGAAAATCTTTATGAGGAAAGGACTCCATCTTCAGGTTTTATTATTATTAATATGATTACACTCTTTTCAATGCTGCGTGTCATGGCTCCATCTAGAATTTCAAAGGAAGACTTCAGAGCCATGGAAGGAAATTGACTACAACCAGTTAATTACAGGGGGAGATGTTGCTCCTGTGGTTCACTTGCTCTCAGCCAAAGGATGATTTTGAAGCTTCTACTTCCTTAAACTATCATTATACAATGGAAGCATATTTTATTTCTATCCTAGGAGCAAACAATTCTCTCCTTAATAACATATTACTCTTATCACTTTGGTTATACATGAATTTAGGGGAAGTACACAGTCTTGGCATTTCACACAAATGATCTTGTATGCTATGTGGCGTATAAGAAATGAGAATAAAAGAGAAATGCAAAGTTTGCCTTAGCCATAGATATGGGAGAAATGGTCATAGCAACATTCGGGAAGAAACTGAATGTGCCAAATAAAAGAGAACAAGAGATTGAAAATGGGAAAGATATTGCATCATAGAGAATTTCTCTTAAAAATTCTTAAACAAGTAAAGTAATGTTTCGTATCATTTCATGTAATCTAGTCTGGACCTCTGTCCAATAAAAAGAAAGTATTTCCCTTGTTCTATGCAATAAACATTAAGCAACCTGAAAAGTGCCATTGGGTTCTCCCTTCAGCTCCCTCACAATCTGCAATGTGACAATGTGACTATTACCCAGCTTTAGTTTATATCCTGCTTAAAGTGAAGCATCTACTGAGTATCTGATTACTGGACGACAAAAGGAAACTGCTGTATTATGTCCCCTGATTAGAATGAACAGCTTTTCTAATGCAATCTTAAAACTATAGGAGCTTTTTTACAGACAATTCACAAACTGAACATAGCAGCAGATTTGACTGACTAAAATCCCACTGGCAAGCCCTATTTTCCTAAATACAGTCTATTTACTCGCATCCTGACTAATTTGGCCCATGTAGATGGGCCCACAGATGAATCCTACTACTACTTTTGTATCCAGCAGATCCTTTAACTGACATCCTCAAAACAAATTTCTCACCCACATTAAAAAGTGGGAGTTTGGGCTTTTAAGGGGCTGTTTGGATGAGCTTTTGAAAAAGCCAGGGCACTTCCCCACAACTGAATAAAATCCCACATTTTCTGCTTCGAATTGGAGTATACAGGAGCGAGGACTCAGATAATCCAGTTCAAAGCAGATATTGTGGAATATTCCGAGTTATATGGCTGTGTGGAAGGGCCCCCAGTATATCAAGGCAGAATAACCCACAATATTTATTTATTTACCTACTTACTGTTTTTATATACCACCTTTCTCAGCCCGAATTGGATTAGACAGATTCATGGATACCAAGGGAATCAGTAGTTACTGAAATGGGCAACTCAGGCAGGATTTTCCCAGGTACTGGTTTAGGGGTCAGCACAATTTGATGCCCCCACAAGATAAATACAATTAAAATACATGTAAAAGCATCTAACATATAATATAAAAACCATACAAGCAAGTAAAACATAATAAAAACATGAATCCTCAGCGTCTCCCTAATAAAATCATTTTCCAATCGTACTGTCAGTTGTTCCATAGGTCTGTATTTGTTCGTTACACTGCATTTGTGAATGCTTGCTCAAAAAGCCAGGTTTTAACTTTTTTACAAAATGTTAACGAGGGAGGGGGCTGATCTAATGTCCCTAGGAAGGGCATTCCACAGCCGAGGGGCCACCACTGAGAAGGCCCTGTCTCTCGCTCCCACCAAACACATCTGCAAAGAAGGTGGGACCGAGAACAGGGCCTCCTCAGACGATCTTAAGAGTCCTAGATGGTTCATAAGGAGATATACGTTTGGACAGGTAAGCTGGGCTGGAACTGTTTAGGGCTTTGAATTGTGCTTGGTAGCAGACTGAGTGTGCGTTCTGAGTGTGCGTTCAGATAATAATGATGATAATAAAACTTTATACCCCGCCATCTAGGACTATAAAATCATCTGGGGAGGCTCTGTTCTTGGTCCCACCTTCTTCGCAGATGCGTTTGGTGGGAGCGAGAGACAGGGCCTTCTCAGTGGTGGCCCCTCAGCTGTGAACTTTGAATTGTGCTCGGTAGCAGACTGGCAGCCAGTGGAATTGGTGCAACAGAGGAGTTGTGTGCTCCCTGAGCACCGTTCTTGTTAGCAACCTGGCTGCCGGTTGTTGGACCATTTGGAGCTTCCAAACAGTCTTCAAAGGCAACCCCACATAGAGCGTGTTGCAGTAGTCTGTATGGGATGTAACCAGAGCGTGGACTACCGTGGCCAAGTCAGACTTCCTAATATCTGCTTTGAACTGGAATATCTGAGTCCACATTGTCATATATCCCAGTACAAAGCAGATAATTTGGGGTTTTATTCAGCTGTGTGGAAGGGGCGCAATTTCTAAGTAGACACTGTGGAATTTTCTACCTTGATATTCTTGGCTGAATGGCTGGGTGTAAGGTCCCTAGGAGTCAGTTGTAAGTAGGATGTTTGTATCTCTCTGTAAGTGCAAATTAATTTGTAGATTGAAAACAACTTGAAAGCATTCAAAAACAACAATCAAAATGTGCAGCAAAGTGAAAGACAACAGAAAAAAAGAAAGAGAAAAGCCGCATTACTGGGGAAAGACTCAGCGTCCATCTATACTGTAGAACGAATCCAGTTTGACACCACTTTAACTGCTGTGGTTCCATGCTAACAATAATAAAGTCATAAAGTTATAGGAGACCATATGGGCCATAAAGTCCAAAACCGTCATACAGGAAAAACACAAGTACCCGGACAGATAGCCATCTGGCCTCTTGGGGGGGGGGGGGTTAACTCCTTGCAGTGGTGCAATGGGTTAACACCTTGTGCTGGCTGAAGTGCTGACCTAAAGGTCGACAGTTCTAATCCACGAGACGGGGTGAGCTCCCATCTGTCAGTTCCGGCTTCCCATGATGGGCCCACAGGATGGTAAAACATCTGGGTGTCCCTTGGGCAACGTCCTTGCAGACGGCCAATTCTCTCACACCAGAAGCAACTTGCAGTTTCTCAAGTCATTCCTAACACCAAAAAAAGGCCTCTGGTTAAAAGCTTCAAGGAAGGAGCTTCCACCACACTATAAGGCACTGAGTTCCACCGTTGAACACCTTACAGTCAAGAAGTTCATCTTAATGTCCAGGTGGAATCTCCTTTCCTGTAATTTGGATCCATTGCTGCAAGTCCTAGGGGCCCTTCCATGCATCCCTATATTCCAGGATATCAATGCAGAAAATCCCACAATATCTGCTTTGAACTGAACGGTTTGGGACCCACCTACCTGAGTAACCGCATTTCTGTCTATGAACCCAGGCAATCTCTTCGATCATCTGGAGAGGCCCTGCTCTCGCTCCCGCCCCCTTCGCAGGCGCGATTGGTGGGGATGAGGGAGAGGGTCTTCTCTGTGGTCGCCCCCCAACTCTGGAACTCTCTCCTCAAAGATATCAGACAAGCCTCCACATAGGCAGTTTTTAGGAGGAGCCTGAAAATGTGGCTGTTCCAATGTGCCTTCCCTGAATAAAGTAACAACACCCTGCTCTGATCAATTTACTGGAAAATGTCTTCAGAAGCACTTCAACTACCTGTTGGGTTGATCTCCCCACATTATCCTTTAAAACCCTCCTGTTAGATACATCCTACCTCTGTTCATGTCTAGTGATGATTTATTTCAAAATTTTAATATATTGCATCTGGCCCGGCCATAATGGTTTTAAACTCTGTGTGTTATTGTTTATATATGAGTTATATTGATTGTACTGTGTTATTATTTGCTGCTGTGCTGTTTTGCTAATGGGTCATTGGCCTTGGCCCTTCGGAGAGATGGTGGCGGTGTATAGATAAAGTTTTGTTATCATTATTATTATTATCTTCCTCTCCATTGGCGCCCCCTTGTCGTGGGGGAGAGGCTTGCATACCCTAATGAAGTTGTGAGCTATGCTGTCGGTGGCATATTAGTCACCCGTAGGGCCTCCCATGCCAGACAGGTCACAACCGAAGGGTCTGACAAAGAGCGTCAAAGGGAAGGATGGCCTCTCTAGCCTTTTGGCAACCATCCTAAGAGAAGGAAAACTCTAATTCAAACCCGGGCAGATGGTGCTCGTCTAACCCTGTAAGGTGAACAATCTAAGAGAAGGAAACTCTAATCAAACCTACAACCTGAGGACCTCGCTGCCATCATCCAAGCTTGCTAGGCCCTGGCAGACGAACTTTTAGTTTAAAGGGTGAAGCCAGTTCTGTGCACGCTGTGCTCCACCAGAAAAATCCATTGCACAGGCTCGAAGGACACATCCAACTTCCGCATGGGATGAGTCCTTCTTCAGAATTTTCGTTTGCGAAGTAATGCCAGAGAGACAGGGGGATTATTATTTGAATGCACACACAGAAAATGTGGGATTTTCTGCCTTGATATTCTGGGATACAGGGCTGTGTGGAAGGGCCTTTGGCCTCTACGTAATCTTCTCTTCTGGAGGAAATCATGGGAGTCGCCGTTTTACAAAGCCTTCTGCCTTCTCTGTTGCAGTGTGCTGGTGCCTTCCCAAACAACAACCCCCAGAATGTCATAGTCGTGAGCCAAGGCAGTTCTCTTAGGAAGGACTCATCCCACGCTTTCTACAAGTGCGTTGATGACTTTTCAGAGGTTGGACGTGTCCTTCGAGCCTGTGCAATGGACCTTTCTGGTGGAGCGCAGCGTGCACAGAACTGGCCTCACCCTTTAAACCAAAGGTTCGTCTGCCGGGGCCTAGCAAGCTGGGACGGTGGCAGCGAGGTCCTCCGGTCGTAGGTTTGGTTCAGGTTTCCTTCTCTTAGATGGTTGACCTTACAGGGTTAGATGAGTCCCATCTGCCCGGGTTGGACAAACAGAGTTTTCCTTCTCTTAGGATGGTTGCCAAAAGGCCAGAGAGCCCATCCTGCCCATTGACGCTCTTTGTCAGACCCTTCGGTTGTGACCTGTCTGGCATGGGAGGCCCTACCGGTGGCTATTATGCCACCACCAGCATAGCTCACAACTTCATTAGGGTACGCAAGCCTCTCCCCCACAACAAGGGGGCGCCAATGGAGAGGGGAAAGGCAGTTAAAGCGATGTGGAAGTGAGTTAATTCTAGAGTGTAGGTGCCTTGGAGGCGGGCAGCTTGACAACCCCAGAGTGCGACCTCAGTACGGTTATGTGTTCTGTGTACCAACAGGGCAGGCCTGGGCAAACTTCGGCCCTCCAGGTGTTTTGGACTACAACTCCCACCATTCCTAACAGCCTATAGGCTGTTAGGAATGGTGGGAGTTGTAGTCCAAAACACCTGGAGGGCCGAAGTTTGCCCAGGCCTGCTACAGGGGAAGCACAGGCACCTGATGGTGGCCACAGGCCCTGCCAGCCAAGCACAAACCAAGGCCCTGCCGCGCCCGGCTCCGGCCTCCCTCCGTCCCTCTCACCTGCGAGCGCGGCGTTCGCGGCCCCGGCTCAGGCGGTCCGAGAGGCGGCCGAAGAGGGCTGCCCATACCGGCCTGCCTCGAGGCAAGTACTCCAGCAGCCGCCGCCACAGCACGGGAGCCTCGGCCGCCACTGCCGCCGCCGCCATGGAAACCCAGCTCTTTCCGTTTCCGAGGGGGGACACTCTGCTTCCGGGTCAGCACTCGCTTTCACGCTGCCGCGCGGTCGGTAAGAGGCCCGCCAATAGGGCGGCGTCTACGGTGGCCCTCTGTGCCCGGCTTTAGAACGCGTTTTGGAAGTGCATTCTACGGCCAGTGTGCGGAGCAGGCATGGGCATTGTGAGGAATGGTGGGAGTTGAAGTCCAAAACAGCTGGAGGGCCGAGGTTGGCCCGTGCCTGGCACTTTCAGACCGCATTCTCTGGTGGCATCTTCTAGGGGGGCCTAGTGGCTGGAGCCTTCCACTGTGGATACATGCACTGTGGAAGGAATGTGGGTTGACACTGCTTGTATTGCCATTGCTCAATGCTGTGGGATCCTGGGATTCGTAGTTTGGCCAGGCACTAACCCTCTTTGGAGGATATAGCTAAAGACCATGTCTGCCTGTCCAATTCCGGGCTCAATTCAAAGTGCTGGTTTTGACCTTTAAAGCTCTATACGGTTCTGGCCCAGCTTACTTGTCCGAATGCATCAGCCGCTATGTCCCACCTCGTAATCTAAGATCATCCGGGGAGGCCCTGCTCTCGCTCCCGCCTACGTCTCAGATGAGGCTGGTGGGGATGAGGATAGGGCCTTCTCGGTGGTGGCTCCCCCTGTGGAATGCTCTTCCTATTGATGTACGATCCACCACATCCCTCCTGGCCTTCAGGAAAAAAGTAAAATCCTGGCTGTGGGACCAGGCATTTGTACACCAGCACAAGGCAGCATTTTAGATCGGTTTTTAATGAAAGTGGGTGATTATGGCCAATGTTTTAATGGACTGAACATTGTTTTAATCCAGAGTGAATGTGTATGGTGCTAATGTAGTTGTATTTTAATGTATCTTTAATGTATTTTAATTGTTGAAGTGTTTTGGGGTTTATATTGTTATTATGTGGGCATCGAATTGTGCCGTACTGTAAGCCGCTCTGAGTCCCCCCTTGGGGGTTGAGAAGAGCGGGGTAAAATCCCGAAATAAATAAATAAATAGATAAGTACAGGGAAAGGTTTCCCCTTGACATTAACTCTAGTCACGTCCAGCTCTGGCGGGCAATGCTCAACTCCTGCCAAAGAGCCAGCGTTGTCCATAGACTCCTCCAAAGTCATGTGGCCGGCATGACTGCATGGAGCACTGTTACCTTCCCGCCAATGATGCACCTATTGATCTACTCACATTTGCTTGTTTTCGAACTCCTCCAAGGTCATGTGGCCAGCATGACTGCATGGAGCGCCGTGAACTTCCTGCCAACGCGGATCCTATTTAATTTAATTTAATTATTCGACTTCTTGGCCGCCGGATGGCTCGGGGCGGCTCACAGATCGTAGCAGAATACAACAACGTAATAACATTAAAATTCAACATAGCATTCAGCATTAAAATATTGATCTCACATTTGCATGTTTTCAAACTGTTAGATTGGCAGAAGCTGGGCCTAACAGTGGGAGCTCACCCCTATCCCCGGATTTGAACCACTGACTTTTTGGTCAACAAGTTCAGTGTTTTAACCCACTGCGCCACCGGGGGCTCATGTCAAGATACAACTCCCATAATTCTATATGGGAGAGACAATATGGTTTAACATATCAAAACAGCATTCATTCCACAGTGTAGATGACACAAGACAGAGCTCAAATCCCCCTGCTCAGCCTCAGAAATCCCCTGAATGACCTTGGACACGGCACATTCTCTCAGCCTCAGAAGGAGCCAAAGGCAACCCCCACCCAAACAAACAATGTCAAGAAAATCCCATAAAGGGCTGTATTTGCACAGCATAGTGGTTTGAGTGTTGGCATTATCTGGAGACCAGGGTTCAAATTCCGTCCATGAAAGCCACTGGGTGACTTTGGACAAGTCATACTCAATCTCAAAGGGAGCCAACAGCAAACCTCCTCTGGACATATTTTGCCATAGGCCCACCATAGATTGGAAACTACTTGAAAACCCACAAGCTCTCCTGTATTGTACATAAAACCACACAATGGTGTGGATTTCATACTATGATCATGAACAAGTCATGATTCTAAACCTGTAATTGGTTCTGTGGGAAAAGGCATGGGACAGTGCTGTGCTTGTCTCTGGCAACGTGGCTGGTAATTCTTTGCTAATTCCTCCTGCATGCGCTGTATTCTGAGTAGCCTGATACTTGAAGTGAAGAGCCAGCTGGAATTACTACATTGCTTTCATGGCCAGAAAAATCATAACATGCAGTTCTTTCCTGCATGAGACAGGGCCTTCTCTGTTGTGGCCCCTCGGCTGTGGAACTCCCAAGCGATGTTAGATCTGCCCCCTCCCTGTTGTCCTTCAGGAGGCGAGTGAAGACTTGGATGTGGAACGAGCCCTTCCCAGAATAAGCTGAGATTGATTTCAATTTGAAATGGGTGACCACTTTTATAGACCGAGTTGAATGTGGTTTTAATGGCAATGTGGTTGTTATATATCTCTGTTTTTATGTATTTTAATATGCATTTTAAGATGTTTTAAATTTGTATGGCATTGAATTTTGCTGTAAGCCAGTCTGAGTCCCTCCTTGGAGGTGAGAAGGTCGGGGTACAAATTTTTAAAAATAAATAAATTTCCAAAGTAGCCATTGTAGCCTCCAATGCATCAGCACATGGGAATTTACACACAGTAAATGGACAGTGTTTCAAATATCTCAAGGCAGTCTCAGAACTCATGAAACTGAAACCCATTTCCTCCCAAAAGCTGTTTCCATTAGCTTCCCGTCAGCTTTCAAAGTGACTTCAGCCTGCCCTCTGGATGGATGCAGTTGTCCACAACTTGAATAAATATATTTTAAGCAATCCAAAATGTATACTAATTCATAGCCAACTAAGAGTAAATCTACACACGAATTAATGCAATTTCAAACTCAAATAGTTTGGTGATACACCAGCTCTCTTTGGCAGAGTTGCAAAACTGCAACTCCCAGGATTCCATAACACTGAGCCATGGCAACACAGAGGGTACCAAACTGCATTAATTCAACAGTATAGATCAGTGCTCCTCCAGGTTTTTTGGATTCTCTGGCATTACTTCGCAAACGAAGATACTTAGGAAGGACTCATCCCACGCTTTCTACAATTGTGTTGATGATTTTTCGGAGGTTGGATGTGTCCTTCGAGCCTGTGCAATGGATTTTTCTGCAGGAATGCAGTGTGCACAGAACTGGTCTCACCCTTTAAACCAAAGGATCGTCTGCCAGAGCCTAGCAAGCTGGGATGGTGGCAGCGAGGTCCTCGGGTCGTAGGTTTGATTAGAGTTTCCTTCTCTAGATGGTTGACCTTACAGGGTTAAACGAGTACCATCTGCCCAGGTTTGAAATTAGAGTTTTCCTTCTCCTAGGATGGTTGCCAAAAGGCTAGAGAGCCCATCCTGCCCTTTGATGCTCTTTGTCAGACCCTTCGGTTGTGACCTGTCTGGCATGGGAGGCCCTGCCGGTGACTAATATGCCACCAATAGCACAGCTCACAACTTCATTAGGGTACGCAAGCCTCTCCCCCATGACAAGGGGGCGCCAATGGAGAGGTGTTTTGGATTACAGCTCCTACAATTCCTACCATCTGATAAACTGGCTGGGATTTCTGGGAGCTGAAGTCAAAAACACCAAAGTTCAGTTTTGCCCACATGTGCAGTTTGAACTTGTGTATATTAAGTCCCACTGAATTCAGTAGCACTTACTTCTAAGAACTGCACAAATTTGTATCCTTAAACCAAGGCTGGGCACTTCGTGACCTTCCATATGTTGGAGAACTCCCTTCACTCCCAGTCTATATGACACCAGTGGTCAGGGATAGTGAAGGGCGGGGGTGCTTAATTTTAAAAGTAAGGCAGTTGGTGGTCTGCAGATGTGCAGAAGGATAGAGCCAGTTTGTGTTATGCATTAAAAGAGAAAGGAAGGTAGGATTGCTAGCTTGTCTAGTCTAGAAAGAAGTCTGTTTCAAACAGAGTTACATCTCTGAAACAGAAAAAAACAAAGAGGATCATGTTCTGTATCATCATCACATCCTGGTTTGTGGCTATGAAACAGACACATGGTAGATCTCTGGGACAAAGGATGCATTTTGAAGAGACTTGACGCAAAGTTTCATAAGAATTATAAGAATGGCACATTTCTGTACTTCTCCATGCTTTCTGTGGCTAAGAAATGTAAATCGATTATTTAGGGCAGAAACTAGCAGAACCCTTTGTTACGTTTTGATAAATATTCATTAGACTCTTACACAAAATGTTAATTGCTGACCCTGGGCGCTTCCAGACGGCACCAATTCACTGGGGGGGTTGCCCATTTTCCATCATGTTTAAAAAAAACAACACAAACCCTGGAATCAGAGCTGGTCCGCACACAGACCTGTTGGTTCCAGGATTTCTGCCTGTGATCTCCAAACTTGCTGTTTTACGAGATTTTGAAGCCCATAAGATGGCCACCGTAGGACATCCACTGGAAATTTCAGCGTTTTAAAAAGGAACTTTAAATGTGTTTGGTCATGTACTTGTGCTTGGGAACAACAAAGTGATGTTCCTGGGTTTTGTTCCTGGGTCATACATATCTGTTCCTCATTGCTTTTATCCTGAAAAGATGACAAAAGGTGACTAGAGGGTGAAAGCTTTGTCCTGGCAAGAGAAACTTCATCCTCCACACGTTTAATGAAGTTTGTGGCACACAAAAAGGTTTGTGGAGTATTACTGCTACTTTCAAAGTCAGGACTACATTATTAAACAGGAACTGATACTTTCAAGCCAGGAACAGAACTTAGTCATTATCTTTATCATTCAGAGGCTGCATGGCCATCTGCCCAGGCAAGTTTGTCATGTACTTGTGCCTGGAAACAATGGGGTGATGTTCCTGGGTTATACATGTCTGTTCCTCATTGCCTTTATCATAAAAACACAGTGAAAGTTGATTACATGAAAAAACCTTTATTTGTGTGTCACAAACTTCATTAAACGTGCGGAGGACAAAATTTCTCTTCCAGGATAAAGTTTTCGCCCTCTAGTCAACTGTTGTCATGTTTTTAGGGTACAGCCAATCAGGAACCAACATGTATAATCTGGGAACAAACCAATATTTTTTTAAAATCCTGTATTTTCAGAGTGTGGGGACATACAGAGATTCTCGTGTTTTTAGCACTTTGTAACAATTACTCCCATGTTTTCAGGAGATGTTTGGTGAGATAAAATATGATACCTTACGACGCATTCTATGAAAGACAAAATAGGGAGGAGGAACTAAGCGTAGCTAAAGCAAAATTCAATGGTGTGTGTTACTGCTGAACAAGAAGGAAGTGCTTAAATCTTCATACAAATACATTGGAACCAGGAGTGATTGTTCCAATAAATGTACTGTACACCCTTGTGTTACTGACACTTCATCTTGTTTGCTTCCCCAGAATTAAATGCTACAATGTTCCATAAAGTTTACTCTTCAGTAAATGAGCTCAGGATCACAACTTTCATACAGAATTATCTATTCAAGAACGAGGAATGTTTGCTAAACCCAAAAGGGCACACTGAAATATTTCTGTCCTAGACGGCAGCTCCATTTATCTTGAAATAGTTGAGAGTTATTTAGAGAAGCCCAGCTGCCTTCCCAGCATAAAGCAATAGAAAACCTTTTACTTTCGGAAAAGGGAGAAGGTTTCACCCACAATGCCTGGCAACTCTTTGGGCCTTTGAAATCAACTAATCTCCAAATCACTTCTCAAATAAATTAGGAGCAGAGGCTTTTCTTGTATTTTAAGTTTAAAAAAAACATTTTCCCCACTGAAACCAGATCATGCTGTTCTCTCCCCACTGAGTTGCTAAACTCTGTTGCTATAGTGTTTGTGCCTCTGGTCAGATCCAAGAAAGGCAGGAAATCCTTACTTTGGGCTGTAATGGCCAGAATGTCTGTGATTCTGCCCTAAGGCAAAAACCATCAAAAATATTTGTCCAAAAGACATGCCGCCATTCCCAGATGCTCTTGGCTTCCCTGAAGATCTGAGATCTGTCTGGGTATCTGCCCATGGGCTTTTGACCAAAACCAATGGCATTCCATTTAAAGATCAGAGCACAGTTTGACTTCTTGTATTTTCCCATTGTGGCTTTCACATCTGGCAGCAGGATACTAAAATTCAGTTACAAGAGGCTAAGGCAGGCAAGGAACAAAACTAAAAGAAATTGCAAATATCTTCCAGTTTTTACAATCAAGGTTGGGTTGGGTTTTTTTTAACCAATGATGGTATTTTGAAAGCGATGGCATTGTAAATTAATATTGCAATCCAATACACAACTATTTGGAGAGAAAGTTCTATTGAAGTCAGTAGCACTTACTTCTGAGTCAACATGCTTAGCATTTCTCCAGTATTTATCAAAGGAGATGTTCTCAGATTGTTGATTAAACCAATACAATTATCTTAGGTTAACTTTTTCATGAGGAACCCCATCATTATAGAGGACTGCAAAGGGACAAGGTTGGTAATTTGGCTTAATAAGTAACATGACCAAGGGGTCTTTAGATACAAGATAACAAATGAAGGGATTACCTCACATTAGCTCTCTCCCATTCTGAAGTCAACCAAAGGAAAAGCAAAGGTTAATTATGTGTTTCCTTCAGTCTGCGAATGACCAGCCTTTCTCCTCAGTGATGAAACCAGGTCAGACTTGTTTCATCAACACCATCCAATCCAGGTAAAATATTTTGGAATTTACAACTTCATGAAATGCACTGACTTCTACGTTAAGGGTGGTGAATGAAATACATCCCATTGTTTGAATACTATGGCTTGACAGAAGCTGGGAGGAAATAATTCACAATCTGAAAACAAAAAAGACCATATACATTTTATATATACTAAAGTTGGCTCCATAAGGTTACCTCAAGCAGTAGCACACTTAGATCATTTTGGTGTCTGTACTGCAAAGACTTCCAATACCCATCTTTTTAAGACAGGTATATGTACATCAACATTTAATAAGCCAGATTTGCAACATTTTAGATCTTTCCTAAATCAGAGTCTGGTCCTGGTGGTATTATTGGTCATAAACCATTCACATGAGACTCACGTGTATTTAGAGAAGTTAATGAGTTCTGAGGAGCATTGATGTAACATGTTGCTTCTTTGCTTTTCAAATAGATGGGAGATCAAAGGGTTCTATGTCAAGACAAAAGGAGCAGAGTGGTTATAACATTTTACTTATCAGGCATTAGTTTCAGAAACTCATGGTGTGTGTAGCTACTGTTCTACAGAGCTTGTTAAGTGGCTGCATGGATCAACATGTGTGCATTGGAAGTATTAATTCTTCTCCCGGCTGTAGTGATCCACTACTGAGACCAACAGGAACAACCTAATAAGATTTGGGTGTACTGTATGGAACAGTGTATAAAAGATACTGTTACTTCACGATCAGATCTGGCTGCAGGGACTGGTATCTGACCCAAACTTCCTGCTGTCATGCACATGGCAGGCAGGAGCAGGGTGGCATGAATAATTTTGTCAATGGTATACTTGCTGAATTTGTGTGCCAAGATATACATCCCCCTGCAACTGCAGTAAACATTTGGCTTTCCAACTCTAATGTTTCACCAAATGTGAGGGAAGTACAGACATCTCCACATATTTGCAATTTTTACTTTTGCAGATTTAACTGGAGATTGCTTCATGATCTTTCTCTCTGCCTTTTCCCCAGCTAAGTTACAATCCAAAGAGCTACAATGTATCAAAAGCACCTCCATTTCCAGACCCCCTGCTACTGTATATCTCTATATTTCTATTATTATGCAAATATGCGCATGAGCGAAGGGGGTGGATTAAAACAGATAAGCAAATAACCTTTTACACCTTATACTCAGCAATGGCGTGACCCACCCCCCCTTCATCCCTCTCTCCCTCTAAAAGTATATACCAAGAACAGCACATTATCTTTTATATTATTGTTGTTATTGTTATTGTTATGGACTCATATAAAATAGAAGGCAAATGTACATGAACTTATGAACAGCAGTAACCTCTCAAACAACCTCTTGAGCAGCGGTTCTCAACCGGGGGTCGAGACCCCCAAAGGGGTTGTCTAGCCATTTAGGAGGGGTCATGGCACGATGTCCATTGGCCCCTCCACCAGGCGGCACAGTGCTGCCTCTGTCAGCCGTTTTTTTGCTGCCTGTGCAGTGCTTGCCAGACCCGGCGGGCAGTGTGAGCCAGGCAAGGGGTTTCTCGCAAGGAAAGGCCAT
Source organism: Anolis apletophallus (assembly GCA_030556195.1). NCBI lineage: Eukaryota > Metazoa > Chordata > Lepidosauria > Squamata > Anolidae > Anolis > Anolis apletophallus. The sequence continues at coordinate 121,817,554 of JARBWK010000001.1, read as the reverse complement.
GCAGTGGTGCGTCCCTTTCATGGCTCACGCCACCCACCGGGTCTGGTAAGCAGCAAAAGTCAGGGGCGAGGGAGGCTGCACCACAACAGCCTAGCCTCATGGGAAGCCCCTCGCCTGGCTTTCGCCACTTGCCAGTCCCGGGGGGGGGGGGGCGCAAGCCAGGCAAGGGGCTTCCCGTGAGGCCAGGCCGTGCAGTTGTGCCTGTCCCACCTGGCTTTTGTCGCTTGCCAGAACCGACGGACGGCGTGAGCCAGGTGAGAGGTTTCACGCGAGGCAAGGCCACGCGGTAGGGCCTCGCTTTCCTGGCTCGCACTGCCCGCCTGGTCTGACAAGTGGCAAAAGCCAGGGGCAAGGGAGGCACAACCACGCGGCCTGCCCTCGTCTGGCACAAACCTCCCCACTGGCTCCAGGCCTGGAATGCTTAGTTAAAGTATACATCCCAGCAACTCCCAAATGTCAAGGTCTATTTTTCCCCAAACCCCTCTGGTATTTTCTGTTAGTCATGGAAGTTCTGTATGTGAAGTTTTGTTCAATTTCTTTGCTGTTGGTGTTCAGAGTGTTCTTTGATGGCAGGGAACTATACATCCCAGCAACTCCCAAATGGCAAGGTCTTTTCCCCCAAGCCCCTCTGGTATTTTCTGTTAGTCATGGGATTTCTGTATGCCAAGTTTGGTTTAATTCCATTTCTGTTGGAGTTCAGAATGCTCTTTGATGGTAGGGGAACTATACATCCCAGCAACTCCCAAATGGTAAGGTCTATTTTCCCCAAGCCTCTCTGGTATTTTACTGTTGGTCATGAGAGTCCTGAATGCTAAGTTTGGTTCAATTCCATTTCTGTTGGAGTTCAGAATGTTCTTTGATGGCAGGAAAACTATACATCCCAGCAACTCCCAAATGCCATGATCTATTTTTCCCAAACTCCGCCAGAGTTCAATTTGGGGCATATTGAATATTTGTGCCAAGTTTGGTCCAGATCCATAGTCATTTTGGTTCACAGTGCTCTCCAGATGTACATCTTCCATAAATCACGGTCAATTCCTCCCAACCCCCTCCTGTATTTTCTGTTGGTCATTGGGGTTCTGTGTGCCAAGTTTGGTCCAGATCTGTAATTCATGGGGGTCTCGGTGGACTGTGGATGTCAGAAGTGAATCAGTTGAAGGTACTGCAGATCCCACCATCTGTTGTCTATACTCCCACAAACATATTGTTTTTATGATTAATCACTATGCTTTAATTATGTTCTATTTCTAACAATGAAAATACATCCAAAATATCAGATGTTTGTATTACAATTAATAACTAGCAAAATTACAGTTATGAAGTAGCAACAAAAATATGGTAGGGGGTCACCACAACATGAGGAATTTTATTCAGGGGTCACGGTATTAGAAAAGTTGAGAGAAGAAAATTGGTTAAAATTAAGAGGGATTTGGGGAAAGAACTAAAAGTAGATAAATTGATGATGCAAGAGAAAAAACAAGTAAAAGAACAATGGCAAAATATACAATTTAATGGTAGAAGATAAAGAGTTTATGTTTAGAGCAATACGTAACAAATGGAATGGGGTTAATTTTGATTAGTCATTACGGACACAATAAATAGAGGAAATAATTAGGAATACAAATAAAATAAAAACAGAAAAATATAATGAATTAGAAAAAAAGATGATATTAAGATGGTATAGAACTCCTGAACAACTGGCTTATATGGTAAAAGGAAAAAATTCAAAGTGTTGACATTGTAATAAAGAAAAAGGTACTTATTCACATATGTGGTGGGAGTGTTCTGAATTTTAAAAAATTGGCAAATGATACAAGAAAAAATACAGGAGATATTCCAGATAAAAATTAAAATTAATAATGATTTGTTACTATGGGGAGTGTTGCATCATCCAAAAATAGAAAACAAATGCCAGGAGTTATTTAAGGCAACAATAAGAGCAGCCCATGCAATGATTGCTAGAGGATGGAAAGACAAATCGAAATGGACGTTAAGTAATTGGAATGATTATATGTATGATCAAGTGCTGTTAGACATTACAGGAATTATGACTAAGCAAGCAACAAGAACAAACAAACAAAATGACATTACAAATAGATGGAAGGTCTATTTCAACTGGGTGAAAAATGGAGGATCACATCAAAGAAAAAAATACAAAGACTTTACCAGTGGCAGGATCTGCAAGATTAGTAGAAATATACTGTGGTTGAGGAGGGAGGGAGGGTGAGAAAAATGTAATCTACACCAGTGTAAATTACCATAATGTCTTTAATATTTGTTGAATTACTCAGGATTTATACGTGTAACACCTGGAATTTAGCTTGTTGATTTGTTTTTATAGCATAATAAAATGGTTTTTTAAAAAAAAGAAAGGTTGAGCAATTCCAGATATTCATTCCTCGCCCTGTGTGGGAACCAGAGATGGGACATAATCTATGGAACAAAGGATCTTCCTGGATCTCAACATGAGGCCATCTACCTGCTACTCAAAACTTCCCTTTTGGGGATCCCACCTATCCATGGGACAAAAGTCTAGGAAGAAACTTTGATTGCAATCCCATCAACAATAGACACCTTTGGGACTCTTTCATTGTCTCCTCAGCATGGGAAGATGTCTGGAACAACAACTCTCTGTCCGGGCCCCAAAATCTGCATAATCCTGTCACATCATCTTTTGGACTTTTCTTTGTCTCCAGCATTTCATTTCTATACACCCAGGGGGTTGGCATAGCTGCCCTCCCCCCGCCTAAGACCTCTCCACCCACAAGATTGTCTTCTCTGGCCCATTGGAACCCCCAGAACCTCCCTGACCAATTGGGAGGAGATTCCCAGCTGCATCACCGCTGCCTCCCCCAATCAGGGTGCTCATTGGCTAGGACCCGCCTCCTGATCAATCAGAGGCCTGGGAAATGGCTGCCAGCTTCTCAGCGCTGGCCAATCAGGTGGAAGGGAGGGATTTTCAAAGCATAGCAATGTTAATGCATGAGAGCTTTTGTGTATAAAAAGACCTGCTTATGACTATGCTTTTACACGTGTACCCTTTTGAGCACCAGTTGCTGTACAAGTGTTCCTTCTGAGCAGATTGAATAAAGTCTCTGTCTTTCACCTTCAACCTGGTGAGATTCCTGATTCCTGACTTGAAACATCCACGGTTAGCGAAGCTTGCCAGGTTTCCCTCGGTATCCACGGGGCTTTGAAAAACTTTGAATTTCTGGCATCAATCACAGTATTAGTGGATTTGGTTAAAATGTTCCCTTTAGATTCCCTTAAGTCCTCCAGTCTGACTGTATGGCCAGCTTCCTCCAGTCATGCTGGAGGACTTAAACATTTCTAGAGAGAACACCTGTCTAGGAATCTCTAAGTCCTCCAGTGTGATTTTAAGTTGACCAAAGGGCATGCTGCAGTACTTAGAAATTCCCAGAGAAGTGTTCTCCTAGGGCTCTTCCACACAGTTCTCCTAGGTAAAAAAAAAAGGAATTTCTTTATTCTCGGTTTTCCACTTTCATGGGAGTCTTATGCCCCTTAACCCAGCAAATGTGGAGTGCTGACTGTATATTCTTAGGTGGTTTCTAGTACCAAACCATTCATAAATTCACATCATACAAGTCCATTCTGAAAATGAGATACTGGAGTTTTTAATTGGACTAGACTTATGATTAGATCTCGGGTTTTTTTTCATGTTCTTTTAAAATGTATCAGTTTCTTTCTCCTTCTCTAACTTTCTCCCAATACCCTCCTGAATTTACTTTGTTTGCTGCAAGGTGAGTTCAAAGTGGGGAAAAATAGTTTCCATAAAATCAATTCAGTCATGGGAGTCAGGGGAGAGTTGGAATCATGCAGTTCCCTGTAGACTTAGAGAAAGGAAACTACTTCAGCCTCTCCTCATTCTTTCTTCAGTGATATATTTTCCCTTCTTGCCACACACTGATGTTGCATGGTCACCTATGTCCCAGTCTTCATCTATGAAATTTTGTGTTTGCTAGTTCAAATCATGCCATGACAGCTCTAGAAATAGAATCTGTCAACTTAAAGGGCAAAGAGCACACAAAAAATCTCTTCTCACCCACTTCCTAAATCTTAAAAGTGCCAATTTTGTTTCATGAGGCACCAATGATACATGGATAACTTTAATGCTGAACTAACATAGATTCATAAATGAACTTTTTGAAATATACAATTAATGGGCCTGCCATATGAATGCACTCTTCTCACCAAGTTCCTCACCAAGAGTTTGGCCCCTTTCTTTCTTTCTTTCTTTCTTTCTTTCTTTCTTTCTTTCTTTCTGTATTGAGTGTTTGGTGAAGCATATTTGCCAATGAAAACATGTTAATCGAAAGGTGTGTTCACAAATTAATACTGGGCTAATCAGACAACTATGTTCTATGATTAATTTTGTTTTCACGCCCAACTGACCCAATCAGTTAGCCGAGGAATTCCCCTTCTTCCATTTAACTTTGAAAAGCCATTTCATATTACCTAGAAAAGTTTAAGGAAGAGAAGGAGGAAGTCGAATAATAATTAGAAAACGAGGAGACGAAAAATGAACTAGTACTGAATTCTTTTCCCACTAATGTCATCTTATAAGTCCCTATTGCAGAATAGTTCACGCTAACTTCCTGATGTTGAAACAAAGTTTGTGGTAAACTAATACTCCACTTTCCAAGATGAGTTACATGTTTATAGACTCCTTGTTGTTGATCAATTCATCCAGGTGCAAATGCATCATGGCAGGCTTATGAATCAGAACTCAGCCATGCAGACTACAAGAACTAGATTCCCCCCTAAGAAAATGACTTGCTCTATATGTCTTATCTTGCAAGTATATCTCCTCATTTAAGAAACAGACATTGGATATGTGATGTGGGGTCCCATCTTGAAACTGATTATTTAAAGATGTAAAATTTTTGTACTATATATGAAATGCTATTACCTGCAACAAAACTACAGTTCTCAGGAGTCATTTGGAAGACAAACTGTTAACATTTAAAGGAGTTCATAAATATGCAGTAATGGTGTCTACTTTAGTATAGGTCTCTTGAAATCCACTTTTTAAGGCCATGCTCATAGCAAGACAAATGTCTTGTGACATCTGAAACTGCTAAATGTTAGGAGCTTTGTCACCCTAAACAATTAAAGCATCAATGATTTCAGTTCAACTGCCATGGCTCCATCTCAGAGAACGTGTACTGTAGTTTGGTCAGGAGCCTTTCCTTAAGTGCCAGGATTCCATGGGGTAGAACCATAGGTAGAACCATAGGTGGAATCTAATGCGGTAACTGTGTAAGGTGAAAGTGCCTGGGAAGTGCCTGGGAAGAACCTCTTGATGGTAGGTGCTGTTCTGCAGTGGAGTGGACTGTTTGAAAGTTGTAGCACGCTTTCACTGGTATACTTCAGCTGTGGATAGGCAGAGAATTTAACGGAATGACTATTGGTGTCCTTTCCACCTCTACAACCCAATGAACATGAATTCACTTATTGTAATGAGAACATTTTGAAGCTACATCGCAGATTGTTGTATGCTATTCAAAACCATAGCAGCCGCAGAATTAGCTGAATCAGAGTAAGGCTGAAGAAGCAATGGGCTTCTTCTTGGACAAGAGTTCAGTAGTACAAGAGAAGAAGGAGCTGAGCTCAATCTGTAGGCCTAGTTCATTTGTGTAATATACTGAATTAAGTCGCTGAATCAAGAAATTAAATAAGTGTGGGCTGTGCATGATCTGGTACATCATTCAACCTACTGGATTCTGTAAGTTTCCCTACTTGGAGAAAATGTGCATCTGCACTGTATAATGAATACAGTTTGACACCACTTAAACTTCCATGGTTCAATGCAATCAGGCATGTAGCTGGGGGGTTGGTTAGGGGATTCAGCCCCACCCCCCGAAATTCTCAGGTGGTATGCAATAAGGCCTTACTGGTACATTATTTAAACTGTTATGTGTATTTATATCATGATCTGATCACCATGCTCAATATATCCCATATGCATGGGGGTATTGGGATAACAATACAAAAGGTTTGCTAGGGTAGACCCTCTCCCACTCAGATTTACCCCCCCCCCCAATCAAACTCAGCCCCTCCTGAATCGAAATCCTGGCTACGGCCCTGAATGCAATGGAATTCTAGGAGCTGAAGTTTCCTAAGGTCTTTAGCTTTCTTTGCTAAAGAGCACTGATGTCTCACCAAATTACAGCTCACGGGATTGTATAGTATTGAGCTATAGCAGTTAAAGTGGTATCAAACTGCGTCAATTCTACAGTGTACATGCACCCAAAACTTCTTGTTCTAGAGCTGTAGGATCTCAAGAAGAGGAGGAAATGGGGGAGGAAGACAATTAATCTAAACTAAACTATTGAGCACTTTCTGCCAATCAGTCATACTAAAGTTTCTTTAGTTTTCTTCTCTTGATTGGGAGGAAGTGGGGTCACATGTCTTCTTGCACTTCAGAATCCATTGTGACAGAAAAGCGAACAAAACTCCTGGCCTTGTAGCAGGAATAATATCTTGTTCCAAAAACTCAGCCAGGCTTGTGGGGGCTTGAAAACCAATATGTTTATTTAGAAAATCCACACAGTCAGCCCCTAGTAGGCCATGGTTGAGTCAGTCCCTGTTGGGCAAGACTCCTGTCACGCAGAAAGGGTTTAATCAGTTCACCATTTACCGTTAGTGGATAGAAATAGATTCAACAAGAGCTGATGCTGCATTTCGTTCTGCAAATGCCTCCATTTTGTTCAGCCTGCCTAGTTGGGTGCCTTCAAGTTGCCTGTTGACTATGGCTCACCCATATTTTATAAGGTTTTCTTAGGCAAGGAATATGCAGAACAGCTTACCAGTTCCTCCCTTTGAAATGTAGCCTACAGTGTCTGGGTGCAGGATTTGAATTATGCATCCCTTCAGGTGGTGCAGCATGGTAACTTTCCACATTCTCCACCAGGTATGGGCTGCTGGGAGTTGTAGTCCAAAAGCATTTGGAGAACCACACATTCTTATCTCTGCTCCAGTGGAAGCAGATTTAGGTTATTTTTTCCCATTTTTGAAGTGTTTTACCCACAGTTTTAGGTTATTTTCCCATTTTTGAACTGTTTTACCCACAGCTTTCAAACTCCCAAGTTTTCCAAGGGACAGATTGAGAGTGATCTTTGATGAAAAAGAGCTGTGGTAACCTTGTGATAATTACACCACTGAGCTGCTAAACCTGCTGACCAAAAGGTTACAGGTTCGAATCCGGAGAGCGGCGTGAGCTTCCACTGCCAGCCCCAGCTTCTGTCAACCTAGTAGTTTGAAAACATGCAAATGTGAGTAGATCAGTAGGTACTTCTCCATCGGGAAGGTAACGGTGCTCTATGCAGTCATGCATGACCTTGGAAGTGTCTACGGACAATGCCGGTTCTTTGGCTTAGAAATGGACATGAGCACCAACCCCTAGAGTTAGACACAACTGGACTTAATGTCAGGGAAAACCTTTACCCTTTACCTTAATCTTCTGGGAAAAATATGAAAAGAAATGTAGTGATACTAATTAACTATATTTCTTCATTACAGGGTATCGTTCTCTGGTACATGACAAATGGGAACAAGGCAGAACTCATCCAAAGCAAAACATGTTAAGGTTTGATGGTTTTGAGTTATGGTCTTAAACTTCTCATTGAAATCAGTGAGACTCAACAATGTTTCTTGTTAGCAGGAGCGTGCCCTCATGTTATCATTAACAAACAGGAAAGGCTATGTTTGATTACAGATATGCAATCGGACTAGTGAAACAGAGTATGAAAATCTGGAAAACCTTCCATTTCTATCAAAGAGTGCAAGGCAATGAGTTTGGAATGTTATCTCACACTGGAAGCAATGTTTTCAAATGTTTCAACATCAACAGCGTTACACAAGCATCAAATGATAGGCACAATTATGTGGCATGTGAACTGTATATTGGGAAATGCTGGAAAAATGAGGGTGTCCTCTGAGTTGGCTATAATTGGAAACATGTGTCTCTAGAGAGTTCTGAGACCCATTACTCATATACAGCACTATGATATTTACTTTAATTACCATGATTCCACCCTATGGAGTCGAGAGATTGGCAAGTGAGAGAAGAGTCTTAAGATTCTTCAGCCAGGCTGCTCCTCTGGCATCTCTGACAAAACTACCAAACCCAGACTTCCCTAGGATGCAACCGTGCCAGTTACTTTGGAATTATAGTGCTATAACTGTGCACTATAAGTGTGGCTCAGGTCTCCAAAACCTTCAGCAACAACATGGACCCTTTTCACTTTTGATGTCTGGCCCTGTCCTTCAGATGTGGAGATTTAGAAAACCCACACTGAATGTGACGTGAGTTAAAACATCCTGCAAGTGTTTCTGTGTATTCATACTGTTTAAAGTTTTCAGTCTCTTGCCCTTTTTCTGTGCATTTGTTGTTGTTGTCATTGTGTGCCCTGAAGCTATTTATAGCCATGAAGCTATAACACTTTCATGTTAAAGTAACACGAAAGTGAGCCTATCACAGGCTTTTCTTGGCCAAATTTGTTCTAAGGTAGTTTGCCTTTGCCCTCCTCTGAGGCTGAGAGAGTGTGACCTGTCCAGGGCCCACCATTGGGTTTCCATGACCAAAGACAGATTTGTAGCCTGATTTCACAAAGTCCTAGTCCATTATACCTTTCTGATTCTTTTCATTGCAGAATTGTGCAAATCGACTCAATTTCCCCAAATATAGATCACTTTTTCCCATCCTCTCTGTGTAATATAGCTTTTTTTAAAAAAGAAGAAAGAAAATCTTCGCACATCATACACTGAAATCAATGCACATTTCATATAAACATTGAGACTAAAGTAAACATAAAGTGGACTGGACTACAAAGGGACAGTTTCTGAAAAATCTAATGGAAATAGATGGGAGGAACCAAATTATTTAATTGTGTTTCAGGGTAAAACTTGTCACACATTTAGTTACATTTTAATTAAATACAGGGGCGGTCCTACTGGTAGGCAAAGGATGCCGCTGCGTTGGGCGCCATCTGGGTAAAGGGCGCATTTGGCCGATGTTCCACTTTTGGGCCTTGTGCGCTCCGACACCGAGCCTCGCTCCCTGAGGTGTCTGCTGGTGCTGCTGGCCTTGGAGGTGGGTGCCGGCGAGAAGGTAAAGGCGGCCTCCTCCTCCTCGCCAGTCCTGGCCCTGTCTTCTGCGGGCGCAGAGGGGGAGTCCGGCTCGGGCTGCCCGGTGTGCCTGTGGCAGCAGCACAGCAAGGAGCTCCGGCTGGAGAGCATCAAATCCCAGATCCTGAGCAAGCTGCGGCTGAAGGAGGAGCCCAACATCACACGCGAGATGGTCAACCAGCTGCTGCCCAAGGCGCCGCACAGGAGCTTCGGGGCATGCGTGGGGGAAATAATGTTCACTTACCATTTAAAATTACCTTAGACCACTCCTGATTAAATATACAAAATTAATCCCCCTAATTATTCAATTTATGAACCACGAGAATAAGAAATGACATCAAAACAAAACCATACCAGCAAACAAGAGTATGTGTAAAAATACAGTAGGAATTTCCGCTAGGAAGAATAATCCTGGGAATTTGAGAGTTGTGGGTTTGTTTGTTAAGTACAGCTACCAGGAATTAAACAAAAAAGTACAACCCTCACGGGCTAGAACAGTGCTGTCCAACTTCTTCCGGCCCAAGGGCCGGAAGAAGTGTCACTGATCACCTGGGGGGGCCGCAGGTAATCAGTGAGCGGGGGCGTGGCCGCTCCCGGGGGCGTGGCCGGCCTCCTGCGCGGCCCGCCCATTTTCAGGAGGGTTTCCCTGGGTGACGTTAGGCTGGGTGACGCCTGACGTCACCCAGCCTAACGTCACCCAGGGAAACCCTCCTGCAAGCCTGGATGGCTGGCGGGGGAAGCGCGCGCCGCTCGCTTCCCCGCCAGCCTTCCAGGCTGGGAGAGTTTTCGCCCGGCTCCCGTGTCCCTCTGCTCAGAGGGACACGGGAGCTGGGCGAAAACTCCCCCACCAGCCTGGAGGGCTGGCGGGGGAAGCGGCGGCGCTCGCTTCCCCAGCCAGCCATCCAGGCTTGCGGGCCGGTTTCCCTGGGTGACGGGAGGGTTTCCTGGATGGCTGGCGGGAGAAGAGCGGGGAGGAGGCTTAGCTCGCTCCCCCTGCCAGCCATCCAGGCTTGCGGGAGGGTTTCCCTGGGTGACGGGAGGGTTTCCCTGGATGGCTGGCGGGGGAAGCGAGCGGCGCTTCTCGCTTAAAATTAAAATTAAAAATGGCGGCCGGGGGCATAGCGGGGGCCATGTCCAACAGGCTGGGGGCCATATACGCCCCCGGGCCGCCAGTTGGACAGCCCTGGGCTAGAAGATTCTGGGAGTTGTAGTCCAAAAAAGGGGAAATTTCCAAGGTGCCTGGATGGATGATTTGGCGACACATGTGCACATGCAGAACTCTGTACATTGCCTGGAAAACCACCTGGGAATGCTCTGCTTTGAGAAAATGTGGGGTTTAGTCCTCTCGCTGTTGCTGAGTAACCATAACCTGCTGCCATCCAACCAAGGATTAAGAGATGAGAAGGCTCTGTTTTAGGGCTTGGCTCCATCTGATCCTTTCACCTTTCTGAGGACCTATAAGCCACCCCCTCCTTATGGCTATTTGTTCACCCCTGCTTTAAAAGAAATGAATGGCCAGAGCTTTTCTATTACTTGCTTGGCAGCAACTGGCTTGACTTTCACATGTTCCTGCCTTCTGCTTCTTCTACTCCAGGAAAAGGCTCCAGGCAGCATCTTCTTGTTTGCATTTCAGAGCAGCTGCTATTGCAGCTTCACTTCCCAGAACTGCTTGCTGGTGTTTATTCCTGGCTGCCGATGGCAGCTGCCCTGAAGCAAGAGAAAATTTCCTTCTCCTCCCCCGTCCTTCCTCCTCCTCCTTTCTGTGCATACAGACCTTATTCCTAAGGTCAGAACTAATGCATCTCCTATAATTTTCCATCAGATGAAGGAGAGGATAAGAGCATGGTCCTAGCTAGCATTCACCCATCATGGGCCAGGGCTGGCCTTATCAAGATATCTGGATACTGATGAGAATGGGGAGATAGGGACAACCAGTGTAACTGATATCCTCCCCATGGCTTTGTTCTTGAAGCTCCTTTGCATAGGAAGAAACAAACAGTAACACACATACCCAAACCATTCCAAAGGAAAAACACCATTTAGATTTGTATTTCTCCAACCGATCAACCATTGGTAATCAATCTGTGTTGGTAGTGAGTGGTGACAGTATAATCATGAGCTTTCCAACACTGCTTCTGCCATGTGGAAACATGCAGCTTGGGAATCTTATATCTGATCAAGTAACATTCCTGAAATGGTGGTACAATGTGCAGATGGGCTAGTCTTTAGGTTTGTCCAGATTACCTTTCTAAATCAGTGGTTCTCAACCTGTGGGTCCCCAGATGTTTTGGCCTTCAACTCCCAGAAATCCAAACAGCTGGTAAACTAGCTGGGATTTCTGGGAGCTGAATGCCAAAACATCTGGGGACCCACAGGTTGAGAACCAATAATAAAGTAAAAGTAAAGGTTTCCCCTTGACACTAAGTCTAGTTGAGTCCGACTCAGGGGGCGGGGATGCTCATCTCCATTTCTGAGCCAAAGAGCCAGCATTGTCTGTAGACACCTCCAAGGTCATGTGGCCAGCATGACTGCATGGAGCGCTGTTACCATCCCGCCGGAGTGCTACCTACTGATCTACTCACATTTGCATATTTTCGAACTGCTAGGTTGGCAGAAACTGGGGCTAAAAATGGGAGCTCACCTCGCTCCCTGTATTCAAACCACCAACCTTTTGGTCAGCTAGTTCAGCAGCTCAGTGGTTTAACCCACTGTGCCACATTCACCAAACACTTCAAAGCTACAGTGATTCATGAGAGGTGGGGATATAACTCTGGTCAGAAAGAAAGTATTTATTCTTTTAAATAACAACTTACCAAAATAACACAATATGGGCAAGAGAAATGCCATGGTTGTGAACCATTGGTGGAATTACAAGGGTTGAATGAAAAGTAATGCCTCCACCTTTGTTACTTGGGTTTGGATAAGAATATTTTAATAAATCAAATGCAGAAATGATCCTTAGAATGTGCTCTTTAATTTGCTTGAAATTTCTCTCTGAGTTATATGACAATTGTCCTGAATCAATCTGTCAACCTTTTGCTTGTCAAACTCAGTGGTTGCTGTCACAGGACGTCCAACTCTTTGTTTGTCATGCAAGTCAGATGTTCCCACCTCAACATCTTTAAACTTACTTGCCCAATGACACACAGTACTCACATCAACACAATCACTATAAACAGCTTGCATTCTCTGATGAATCTCCTTTGGGGTGACATCTTCTGCTGTCAAGAATTCAATGACTGAACGTTACTTAAGTCACATTGACCGATCATCTGTGCAGGGTTTCATACTTTGCACTTTAACAATACAACCATTAAATGCTAAGGCTTCCCGCCAAAATGGAACTGTAGAGGAGAGTCTACTGAACAAGACAGTACCTGCTGCATACCAGTACTGCCATCTGTTGAGGAGTTACGAAGGTGGAGGCATTACTTTTCATTCAACCCTCATATGTAATATGTGGCGATCACATTCATTCAGTCACACAGCTGACAATAAACAAAGTTATGTCAAAAGTGTATATTTATTAAAATTTCAGAACTATAAAAGTGTAAAGTGTGACTCTGAGAGCAGTTAGATTTCAAGTGGCAAGTAAATAACACGTTTCCTGGGCTATTAAATTTTTCAGGTTAAATCCTTTTGTTAGCCCTGACTAGATTAGTCATTGAATTAATGGGGTTTTTCTACGTGTTGACATACCATTTGGCAACTGCAGGTCTATTCCAGGATTCCCACAGGATTCCAGCTAAGCTCTAAGAAGGCCCTAGTTGGCCTACCTTACATAGCAACTGAGCATACTGCACTCATGGTATGTGGATATTTCAAGAATAAGGTCCTACATTCCCAGTAGAGAGGCTTCGGGGAACCACAGCTGATTAGATATCCCAATGCACGCTTCCAAGCATTTAGCAGAGCACATGTGGCCTTCCCTTCACACTTGTGAAGCCAAAGGAAGAGAAATTTGTGAGTCAATTTCCTACTAGCTTCAGTTTGCAAGACCACTGGTCAAGGATGTGGAAATTATAATCCAAAAGCCTGTGAAGGATCATAGTATTCCCGTCTCTGTGTGACATTTTTCTGGTGGGAAGTACAGGAGCAGATGCAGCAAATGCAATGCAGGCTTGGAGTGTCGTGTGGTCCTCACACTGAGCCAAAGCTTTTATTTATTTATTTATTTATTTATTTATTTATTTATTTATTTATTTATTTATTAGACTTGTTAGCCGCCACTCCCAGTGGCTCGGTTATGCCCTCACCTCCCTCCTGTGTATTATGATATTGTTCAGCCTGTGCATCCCGTTTCTTACTTCCTGGGAACTTTCCAACAGCCTAACCCATAACTCATCCCACAATTCTCCTAGGAAGGCACCCTCAATCTCCTGCCTTTCTTGCAAAACCAGCTCCATCCATGACAAGCTATTGCTCCAGAGAGCATCCACTGAGTGGTTAATACACTAACCTGACTTGTTTTCCTAAGCCTTCAGCTACCGAATGAGGACAAGAAAGGGAGAGAGGTTCTTGCATTTCTGGTTCCCAAAACACGTCTCAAGCTCAGTTTGTCTCCCTTCCCTGCAGCTCTTCTGAGAAGGGCAAGTAAGGATAGGATGGAAGGCTGCCCTTGGAGAGAGTAAAAACAAAAACAAACTGACATCTTAGAACTCTGTGGACAATTAAGCCCCAAGCCTTCCCATAGTCCAAGGACACCCTGCCAAACACTACAAAATACTAAGTGGAGGAGGAGGGAGGGAGGGAAGGAAGGAGACCTTTTCCATAGCAAAGGCTGGAAAACATTGACACAGAGCTTCTGTCATCATCCAGCTCAGATTTTGGGAAATGCCTTCTGAGTGACTGCAGCACAAAGGAAGGATTCCCCGGGATGCACTGCTTGCTGTATATGATTTAACTCTACTAAGAAATGATTGTGTAAATGGGAAGTTGCTTTGCAGAAACAGGAATCGGTTAGTAGGGAAATGCTGTTTCCATTGCAGTGTCAAAAAGGGGGAATATGAGAAAATTTTCAACTGGGATTTTCAGAAGGAAAATTGCTACATATTAACAGAAGGCGTGTAGCTAGTTCATCTTTCCTTAACTGTCAGAAACTTTGGAGAGTTCCTTTAGAAACTATGTTGCTTTTATCTTTTGTATTATCAAAGGCTTTCGTGGCCGGAATCACTGAAGTGTTACGGGGTTTCCGGGCTGTATAACCCTTCTCCTAAGGAGAGTACGCTGCTAGAACATGGCCATATAGCATGGAAACCACACACCTTTCATCTCTTGCTTTTAAATGAGGATATTTTAATGTTTTTTAAATTATCTAGAGTCCATTCATTGCTATTTAAATAAAGTGTTTGTATCTGTTATCTTCAGAGTTTAACTTCTGTTTGTTTTTTAAATCCCATAATACGCTCTTAGTCACAGCTTTCGGTAAAGGCAGTGTGTAAATAAAGTAATACAATAAGATAGAATTTGGGGAAACACTCCAGGATAAGATTGAGAGGCCTGGCCTCTTCAGGAGGCTGTGTCTGGAAGCTCCATAAAATTCCAGTGATATGGGGTTTTTTGTGTGTGTCAGGAGTGACTTGAGAAACTGCAAGTTGCTTCTGGTATGAGAGAATTGTCCGTCTGCAAGGAATTTTGCCCAGGGGATGACTGGATGTTTTACCATCCTGTGGGAGGCTTCTCTCATGTCCACACATGAAAAGCTGGGGCTGACAAACAGGAGCTCAACCCACTTCCTGGATTCAAACCACCGACCTTCAGGTCAGCAGCTCACCCGGCACACAGCAATAAGGTACAGTGGTTGCACAATAAAAGCTGGGCTCTACAGCTCCCCAAAGGTACAGCATGAAAATTTGAATAGGTGTGGTCATGGTGCAGTGGATTAAACTGCTGAGCTGCTGAACTTGCTTAGAAATTGAGATGAGCATCACCTTTCCCTTTGCTTATATTTCTCTTTAGGAACCCCTGGTGATGCAGTGGGTTAAACTGCTGAGCTACTGAACTTGCTAACCTAAAGGTTGCAGGTTCGAATCTGGGGAGCAGTTGGACCTCCCGCTGTTAGGCCCCAATTTCTGCCAACCTAGCAGTTCGAAAACATGCAAATGTGAGTAGATGAATAGGTACCGCTTCTGCAGGAAGGCAACAGCGCTCCATACAGTCATGCCAGCCAAATGGCCTTGGAGGCGCCTATGGATAACGTTGGCTCTTTGGCCTAGAAATGGAGATGAGCACCCCCCCCCCCCAAGTCTGACACAACTAGACTTAATGTCAAGGGGAAACATTTATTTATTTATTTATTTAATGACATTTCTATGCCGCCCTTCTCACCCTGAATGGGACTCAAAACGGCTTTCAAATAAAATGAAAATACAATATATTATATTATTGCCATAGCACAATACTAATATTATACATTACATTGTACTATAACATTATACTGTAATATTATTAGTAATATTAGATGTAATATAAAATATATAATTATAATTTCAAATTATTATTATTAGTAGTATTATATTGTATTACATTATAATATTATCAATATTATATGGACATACAATATATTGTATTATATTTTATTATATTACATTATATTATATGCACAGTGCAGGAGGCAAGATGGAACTGCCTTCCTGGCCCCTCTCTTCACTCTTTACCTTTACTTATATTTCTGTTTGGACACCTTTAAAATGCATGTTTCCATTTTGGTTCAAAAGCAAAGCTTTAAAACAAAAAAAGCAGATTTCTGTATTTTATGTTTCGGCTACTCAAACATAAGCAGAGGGTGCATCCTTCCACACAGTTGAATTAATACATTTGGAGACCACTTCACCTGCCTTGACTCAGTGCTAAGGAACCCTGGGATTAGGAGGAGAGAAGGCGAGAGATCTGGCCAAGCTGCAACTCCCAGGGTTCCTGGCAGTTACAACGGTATCAAAGTGCATCAGTTCCATAGTGTAGAGATGCACCCCAAGATGGACGTAATTCTCCCTGCAGAAGCCTCGGCTCCTCTAAAGAGCGCTGCCTGGAAGACTGGGCCAGGGCCAGGAAAGAGGCTGCCAGGCTTGCTCTGGGCGCTGGAAATCGTGCCACAGCCATGACTTGGCAAGCCCTCGCTTTGGCTGACGCACAAGGACGCCGCCGCTGAACGGGCAGCAGGGCGGAAAGCGCGCCCCCTCCTGGCCCCTCGCTTCCCTGATGACCTTAGCCGAAGAGGAAAGGAAGCCCCCCCCCCCTCTCTCCCCGCCTGGCTCCAGCATTCAAAGAACAACGCTGCCTTCTAAGAAATCCCACCGACTGCCTGGAAAGCCTGCTGCAGGGGGCAGGCGGGAGAGAGCCATGGCCACCCAGGGGATGGTGGGAACTGGAGTCCTAACTAAGCAGAGCCTATGAGGGAGCAGGCTATGTTTACCTTGGAATAAAAAAGAAGGCTACGAGGAGACAAGATTGACGTGTTGAAATACCGAAAGGATGTCACGCTGAGGAAGGAAGGGGCAAACCTAGAATCATAGACTTGGGAGAGACCTCGTGGGCCACCCAGTCCAACCCCATTCCGCCAAGAAGCAGGGAAATCTCATTCAAAGCATCCCCGACAGATGGCCACTCAGCCTCTGTTGTAAAAACCTCCAAAGGAGCCTCCACCACACTCCGGGGCAGAGAGTTCCACTGCTGAACAGGTCTCACAGTTAGGAAGTTCTTTCTCATGTTCAGGTGTTTAAAAGCCTCCAAAGAAGCCTCCACCACACACTGGGGCAGAGAGTTCCACTGCTGAACAGCTCTCCTTACAGTTAAGAAGTTCTTCCTCATGTTCAGGTGGAATTTCCTTTCCTCTAGTTTGAAGCCATTTTTCCCTATTGCTCGGAAGACTAGAACACAACGGAGCGATGGGTTCAAACTGCAGGAAAGGAGATTCCACCTGAACATGAAGAATCTCTTGACAGTAAGAGCTGTAGGGCGGTGGAATAGGCCGCTGCCTTGGAATGTGGTGGAGGCTTTGAAGCAGAGCCTAAGTGGCCACCTGCCGGGAGTGATTTGATTGTGTACTTCACCATAGCAGACTGGGGTTAGGGTGGCGGGCCCTTGTGCATTCTTCCAGCTCGGGAGAAGCTGGAGTGGCCATCTGCTCGGTGTGATTTGATGGTGTACTTTTCCATAGCAGACTGGGCTTGGGGGTGGCGGGCCCTTGTGCATTCTTAACCAGCTCAGGAGAAGCTGGAGTGGCCATCTGCTGGGAGTGATTTGATGGTGTACTTTTCCATAGCAGACTGGGCTTGGGGGTGGCGGGCCCTTGTGCATTCTTAACCAGCTCAGGAGAAGCTGGAGAGGCCATCTGCTGGGAGTGATTTGATGGTGTACTTTTCCATAGCAGACTGGGCTTGGGGGTGGCGGGCCCTTGTGCATTCTTAACCAGCTCAGGAGAAGCTGGAGAGGCCATCTGCTGGGAGTGATTTGATGGTGTACTTTTCCATAGCAGATTGGGCTTGGGGGTGGCGGGCCCTTGAGGCCATGTGCATTCTTAACCAGCTCAGGAGAAGCTGGAGAGGCCATCTGCTGGGAGTGATTTGATGGTGTACTTTTCCATAGCAGACTGGGCTTGGGGGTGGCGGGCCCTTGTGCATTCTTAACCAGCTCAGGAGAAGCTGGAGAGGCCATCTGCTGGGAGTGATTTGATTGTGTACTTTTCCATAGCAGACTGGGCTTGGGGGTGGCGGGCCCTTGTGCATTCTTAACCAGCTCAGGAGAAGCTGGAGTGGCCATCTGCTCGGTGTGATTTGATGGTGTACTTTTCCATAGCAGACTGGGCTTGGGGGTGGCGGGCCCTTGTGCATTCTTAACCAGCTCAGGAGAAGCTGGAGTGGCCATCTGCTCGGTGTGATTTGATGGTGTACTTTTCCATAGCAGACTGGGCTTGGGGGTGGCGGGCCCTTGTGCAGTCTTAACCAGCTCAGGAGAAGCTGGAGAGGCCATCTGCTGGGAGTGATTTGATGGTGTACTTTTCCATAGCAGACTGGGCTTGGGGGTGGCGGGCCCTTGTGCATTCTTAACCAGCTCAGGAGAAGCTGGAGAGGCCATCTGCTGGGAGTGATTTGATGGTGTCCTTCTCCAGGGTGGCGGGTCCTCGTGCAGTCTTCCAGCTCTGTGAATCTAAGCTTGCGAGGAGGCAGGGCAAAGAAGTGGAGTCCAAGAGATCAGGAGCTCGGAATGACCCTTGCTCGGGGTCTCTGTGTGTGGCTTTCCCCTTCCAGGACCTTCCTTCTCCGGGGCGCGAGAAAGCGGGGCGGGGGGAGCGCCATCCCTTTCCCGGTCCTTGGTGCCGAGGAAGAGCGGGCAGGGCAAGGCAGGGCAAGAGGGAAAGGGAGGGAGGGCGGCTCCTTTGCCAGGAATGGGCTGGCCTGCCTATTCGCCTGCCTGGCTGGCTGGCTGGCTGGGGCGCTTGGGCCCTCCAGGCCGAGGCGGGGCGGGGCCTTACAAGAAGCAGCCCACTTCCAGGAACCAGGATCCAGGGGGCGGGGCGGGGCGCGCGGGCAGGCGGAGGCGCCCATAAAAGCCTCCGCCGGCGGCTCCGGCAGCTTTGCAAAAGCAGGACGAGTCAGGCTCGGCGAGAAGAGCCACTGCTGCTGCCTACTCCTCCTCCTCCAGCGAGACAGACTCCGCGACGCCGCCGCCGCGTCCCAGCCGCTCTCGCTCTCCAGGTAGGCACCCCTGGCTGGAAAGGGCAAGGAGAACGAGGCGGATGCGAAGAGAAGAGAGAGCCCGCGCTTGGGGAGGGCTCAAGGGCACACAGATGGTTGTGAGCACACCGGGGAAGACCTCCGGTCAGGCAGAGGCCCCTTGCTCCGCGAGAAGCAGTTCCTGGCGTGGCCCTTTGGCCTCCTAACCTTCCCTGCCTTTCCTTCCTTTCCAGAGACGCTCCTTACCCTTCTCTTGGCCCCTGCTGCGCTCCACAGCAGCCCCGACCAGAAGGAAAGCTGGCTCCCTGCGCCATGGTCACCCACCGAAAGTTCCCCAGCGCCGCCGGGATGAGCCACCCGCTGGACACCAGCCTGCGCCTCAAGACCTTCAGCTCCAAGAGCGAGTACCAGCTGGTGGTCAACGCGGTGCGCAAGCTGCAGGAGAGCGGCTTCTACTGGAGTGCGGTGACGGGCGGGCAGGCCAACCTGCTGCTCAGCGCTGAGCCCACCGGCACCTTCCTCATCCGAGACAGTTCGGACCAGCGCCACTTCTTCACCCTCAGCGTCAAGACCGAGTCGGGCACCAAGAACCTGCGCATCCAGTGTGAGGGGGGCAGCTTCTCACTCCAGAGCGACCCCCACAGCAGCCAGCCCGTCCCCCGCTTCGACTGCGTCCTCAAGCTGGTCCGCCACTACATGCCGCTCTCCGAGCACCAGCCCACGGCGCAGCACCCCGGGGAGGTGTCGCGGCCCAAACGGGCCTACTACATCTACTCCGGGGGAGAGAAGATCCCCTTGGTGCTGAGCCGCCCACTCTCCTCCAACGTGTCCACCCTGCAGCACTTGTGCCGCAAGACGGTCAACGGGCACTTGGACTCCTATGAGAAGATGACCCAACTCCCGGGTCCCATCAAGGAATTCCTGGACCAGTATGACGCGCCTTTCTGAGGAGCATCCTTCCCTCCAGAGTACGGGAGGCCAAGAGGAAGAGGGAGCCTATGACACAAGCACAAGGGGGAAAGGAGGAGAAAGGAGATTGATGTACAACAAAGAGGACATTTCTTTTTGGCCCAGCTGATGGAATATGTCAGGGGCTGCAGTGAGGAGGGGAATGCTGGGAGTTCAAAGAGGGCAAGGATCCTCTGTCCAGCGGAGAGTGACTGTCCCACTCTTGTTTGTGTTGGATGGTTTTCCATGGGTTGCTTTGTGCAAGGAAGAGAGAAAGAGAGAGAGAGACCCATGCTGCTGGACTAAGGAACAGGTTGCTGCTCCTTGAGATCACTGCCTGCCTGGCTTGCGCTGGGCAGGAGAGAATGGTTTGCAAACTTCATTACCCAATGGACCGTTTACAAGGAGCTTTTGCTCTGCACTGGCCCCACGCCATCTCTAACGACCTCTGACCAAAACCATTCTGCAGATAACGGAATAGATGCACTGGGATCCAGCTAGTGCCTGAAAACCAACTTTTCCTCCGTTTTAAGAGGAAACCTTTTCCAAGCCTTTACCTCTCCCGACCTCCTGGAGAGGCAGAATTTCCCCTTCCGCCAAGCCTCTTTCCCGGAGGATGCTGCCACACATGAGACTAAGCCTTAAGAAGAAGAAAAGGACGAGTAGCCTCCTCTTATCCCATGGACTGACTTATTACTGCACATCTCGCACAGAAAGATTGTCACTCCCTTTCTGTGTCATTATGCAAGCAAAGGAAGACACCCTTCTGAGAAATCACATCACTCCTTTTGGAGCAATGATGTGGATGAGAAACGAACTAGCAGTTTTCCCTGAAGTGTTATTCTACCTGAGCATCTTCTGCCTTCATCCATAGGTTTTCAGATGAATTGGCTTGCAACTACAGCAAAGGCTGTCGATTTGTTTGGGTCCTAAATCGCACTGAATAACTGAAAGAAAGCAAAACAGGAATGTAGCAACAACAGAATTACCTGGAACTCTTATATCATTATTTTTTTTTTTGTAAAACTGTAATCCGACTTTTTGTGTGTTCATCTTTTTTTTCCATATCAGGGTTTTAGAAAGGCAGATGAGGTTTTGTTTTTACAGAAAGAAATGTTTACAGACCTGCCTAAAACAATATCGTTCTGTCTTTTATAAAGATTCCACCCTTCAGCCTTGCGGGCTGCTAGACATGCTTGAAGACTCAACCAAAAATCAAACTTGGAAGACAACTTTGCACATCTATTTATATTTATATTCAAGGGATTTTAAAAGAAAACATTCATTAATTTATAATAAAAAGCACTATTTTTTAAATGAAACTCTCCTTCTTCTTCCATTTTGTGCCATTCCCATACTATTCAATGATATGTGCCCTTGGACCTGTTTATGCAGTACTAGAAAAGCAGAGGAAATAAATATCT
>JARBWK010000001.1:121179024-121196261 GCA_030556195.1 Anolis apletophallus | reverse complement strand
TTCTGAGGTTCGCAACATGGGTTCCAGAGGGCAATGAGGCTCCACATCCTCTCTTAGATTAGTGTCTTAGAGATACAGTAGGTGAACTACAGCTGTAAAGTGAAAGAGTGAATGTACCCTCTCAGCTCCCAGGGATAAGTAGCTGCTGCCTGAACTACTGTACTGGGACACAGCCCAGGGCCGAGGCTCAGTGTCTGGGAGTGTGTGTGCAGGTCAGTGAGAGGATATAAATAATTTAACAGACAAAGCTTTACAGACATTAACTGGGAGGTAGGTCAGTATAACAATAGGGACAGATTAGTTAAAACAGGCATTGACAAGAACACCAAGCCCAACTCTAGACAGTAAGAGGACCTCCCTGCTGCTGCCGCTCTTGGGAAATGCCTCCAAATCTTGATGCAAAACACTTTGAGAAGAAGAACTCCCTAAAACCCATTCAGGAAAAGACTATGCTCAAGCTACAGAGGGGGAAATGCCACTGGTTTAAGAGGGTGAGCTCTGAATCATCCCCTGAGATACATATGGGGCAGCTACCACACAGCATGAGTTGCCTGAGGCTAGACGCCCCTAAACTCAGTTGAGGGGGGCAGTGACTGCAAACCATGTCTGGGTCTGGGAGAATGAAAGAGTTGGATACCATTTAGATGACAGGAAAATCCAGACACAGCTAGACTGAAGGAAAACAGCTGTCCCTGGGTGCAAAGTCTCAGTTCAAACCTGCCATGTGCAACTGTTGGCTGTGTTGTGGCCTGCAGCCCTATCCAGGTCCCTTTGACTATTATTACACTGGCGAATAATAATCAAAATGGATGCCAGTTTAGTGGCTGATGACAGAACAGGAAAATGATGAAATACTCACAAGCTCTGCCAGTTACAGAGTGGGTTCAATAGCTATAGTTCAAGTGGAAACTCTAATATTTTGTTGCACAGCTCTTTTACATAAAAGAGGGAAGCACTTTTATGGGAAAGAGAAAAGCGTATTTTCATCCTCAGGTGTTTTTTTTTAATGACTGCTAATTTTTGAAAAGAATCATGATATCTGATGTCCAAAGCCTAAGAAAGCTGCAAGGGTCAGAGGGAGATGAAATAAGTGAGATGCTCCCTAAAGGCAGAATGAGGATGCTTCTTAAAGGCAAACTGAGGAAGAAGGGAAGACAGGGAGAATCATCCTGACTAGAGAATTAAGTCCAAAGTGAGAGAACAAATTTGCTAATACATATCACGTACCAAAACAAACTAGAGGAGGGCTAGCAGAGAAGAAAAGCCATGGAGCATACCCACTTGGGACTCAGTTCTCTCAAGAATTGATATGCAATTCTAGAATGTTTGTTGGGCCCGCTTGCCCCACTTATTCAGTGTGCCAGAAGTCAAGCCAACTCCTACCCCATTTACATCTCCCATGAGCTGATTTGAGATTCCACAGCATATTTTTTATCAGGATTAGAAATCCACATTACACCCTAATTCAATATAAACTGAGAATTGGCTATAGCAGTCCATATCTGGGAACAATGAACCATGAGAGCTATGCTGATAAGGAAACTGACAATATAGACATTCAGCTGACTGCACTCAGGGTTAAAGGAACCTTGCCACTTCAGGAGTGGCAAGGTGTCAGGAAACAGCAGCAGATTCCAGTCCCAGTTCATATTATACAGCAATCACTGATGTGGGTTATTTATTGCTCTTATTCTCCAGCCCCTGTGGAGAAAAGGTGGGAGGTCTTGCATCAAGAGGAGGGAACAGTGGTGTGCCAGGCCCACCAGTGGCCTGCTCAATGGTCCTGCCCGCAGGGTCCAGCAGAACGCAAGTCCTAGTAGCGCCCAACCTTGGCATCCCCAATTGCTCCCCAGACGTCAAAGACAAACTCGTCAGGGAAAGCAAAGTCGCCCAGTTGCTCATCCAGTGACTCAGCAAACTCATCAGGATTCCGCTTGTCCTTGCCCAGCTCCACCATGGTAGCAGCTATGCAAGAAAGAAAACAGAGATCAGAATTAATTCTGGCCCCAGATCTATTCCCAACAATTAATCTGGCTTGTCTAAATCCTAGCTTGCAGACACAGGGAAAACCCTGCATTGGTTTCCATTTGTAAGAAACAGAAAAGGATGCAGAGTGAAGCTCTGCAGACCAAAGAAAAATCCCACTTCTCATGGGGCTGATTCTAACTAGGTTATCCACAGTCTCTTTACCATTTTAGTGGTTTAGTGTTCAAGAGAAAGTAACAGCAACTCACCTAGTTCTGTGTCACGGATTCCCATATAGCTCTCCAGAAGGTCATCGACCTTCTCAATGGCCTTTTCCTCGAAGGCAGATGGCTACGAAGAGGAATGAACAACTTCAGTTAGAAAAGCTGTAAATGACTGGCCTAATGCACGGAAAAATGGCTGCAGTAAAAGTGAAATAAGTGTCTGTGGGTGTGTTTTAGAGTGAGGCGAACATATTGGGCTGATAACCAAATGGAGCTCAGCATCCTGATAAACAATGTGATGAAAGCAAGGCAGGGTTCAGATCTGGAGGTCCTTAAATATTGGCTTGACATACTATCATTGTTATTAATTCCATATGCTCAATGCCTGTTTATGCTCAATATCATTTCCCTCTCCTCTACTTCAATGTCATGTGAAGGTGTTTGGAGAGGATGTAGGATACAAAGTAATGGTGAGAGGCAGCAAAAGAAAGGCATGCTTCTTTTCACTTACAATCAGTACTGAGCAGTGATTCAGAGGAAGGAGGTTATATTGCCAGCCATCAAAATCTCATCAGAGGATTCATATTTGTGGTCATCTGCTCTAATATATGTGTGGGTGTGTATCCACACACACACACACAGACACCACTCTATCTCACCCTGAAGGGGATTCAGAGCGACTGCCCATGAATCCCTAGTCCTTGAGCAGGACCTCTACCTTTGTCAGATTCCCACCTGTTCCTCCACAGTGGCTGGTCCTTTGGCCCGAAGTCGCAGTGTTCCTCTCCCTGTGCCAAGCTGAGCACCTGCATTGTGTTTGCCTGCTGTAGACCGCTGACTGATCATATCTGGAACACAGAAAGAAAAGTGCCTCTTGAGTTCTAGACTCTCTTCGACACTGGTGGCCCTGGGCTAAAAACAAGGCCCAACAGGGGTTTTATTTACCCTTCTATGTCCAATTGCTGTATGGGAAAAAAATCCTTTGTCTTACCTGGCCAGTTGTAGGCTAGTTATATATACATAGTTTTCTACTTTAAAAATGTCACTGATATCCCATATTACGGTGGATTAAAGTAGCACAGGGCTGCCCAACTGGCGGCCCGGGGCCCGTATACGGCTCCCAGCCCCTTCCCTATGGCCCCCGCCTACCCTGCAAAAAATAATTTTTTAAAATAATTTTTTTAAAAAAATTCGATCTCCGGGGGGCGGGGCTGGGTGACGTCAGGCGTGGTGCCGGCACCGAGCCTGACATCAGCCAGCCCCGCCCGCTCCCTTTCTCCTCCTCCGTCCCGCCTCTCCCCCCGGCGCACCAATCGGGAACGCCGGGGGTCTAAAGGCGAGCCTAAAGAGGAGGAAGGAAGGCTCCCTTCCTCCTCCTCCGTCCCGCCTCTCCCCCGGTGCACCAATTGGGAATGCCGGGGGGGGGGAGGGAGGAGGCGTGCCTAAAGAGGAGGAAGGGAAGCGCTTCCTTTCCTCCTCTTTAGGCACGCCTTCTCCGTTCTGCCTCTCCTCCTGGCGCACTGATCGGTGTGCCGGTGGGAGAGGCAGAACAGAGGAGGAGGCGTGCCTAAATAGGAAGAAGGGAAGCGCTTCCCTTCCTCCTCTTTAGGCACGCCTTCTTCGTTCTGCCGCTCCACCCGGAACACTGATCGGTGTGCCGGTGGGAGAGGCAGAACAGAGGAGGCGTGCCTAAATAGGAAGAAGGGAAGCGCTTCCTTCCTCCTCTTTAGGCACGCCTTCTTGTTCTGCCTCTCCTCCCGGCGCACTGATTGGTGTGCCGGTGGGAGAGGCAGAACAGAGGGCGGCATGCCTAAATAGGAAGAAGGGAGCGCTTCCCTTCCTCCTCTTTAGGCATGCCTTCTCCGTTCTGCCTCTCCTCCGGCGCACTGATCGGTGCGCTGGAGGGGAGGCAGAACAGAGGAGGAGGCTGGCGTGACACTTTAGGAGGGAGGGGAGCCATGGAGGGCTCCTGGCTTTGCCCTCCTCCTAACGGGTCACGCCAGCCTCAGAAGCAAAATCGCCACTTCTGAGGCTGGCGTGACTGGAAGTCCGGCCCTAGGTCCGGTAGAAGTTGGACAGCAC
This sequence comes from Anolis apletophallus, assembly GCA_030556195.1. NCBI lineage: Eukaryota > Metazoa > Chordata > Lepidosauria > Squamata > Anolidae > Anolis > Anolis apletophallus. The sequence continues at coordinate 121,191,990 of JARBWK010000001.1, read as the reverse complement.
TAAAGTAGCATATCCAAAGAATGACAGATGAACTTGTTCACTCAGACTTGCCTAGGATTAACACATATTACATACTCATGAGTATAGGCCAGGACCTGACCATTTCGCGATCATTCAAGACCCAGGCAAGTAACACTAAACTATTTAATACCAATGATTTTTTATTAGACCACAAATATATGACATTAATAATAATGATTTTGTTTCGGAAGATGAACTGGGAAGAATCACATTGAAAAAAGAGGAGAAATTATTTTACGGCTAGGAACTTAATAAACTTGGACTGACAACTTACACTAATAACTTGTCTTTTAAAAAAGTTTAGAGCACGAATAAATGGTTGCTTCTCAAAATAGAGGGAAGGTAAACAATCCGATCCTCCTGATTTGTATTTACAAAATTTGTTCATAAGCAATCTGTAGTAAGGAGTGAACAGTGAGGAAGCTGACTTTGCCAATGATGCCCAACTATTCAGAGTAGTTAAACTACAAATGGATTATAAAGACCTCTAAAAAGATGTTTCAAAACTATGAGAATGTCAAGTTCAGTTCAGCATGACCAAGTATAATGAAACAGACAAGGACAAATCAAATCAAATCAAATCTGAATTCCATACCCACACTGACCAAGAAAAAACTCATGAGGTTGTGGAAGACCCCAATGAATGTGTCAACCTATGTTGACCTACAACCTGTGTCAACCTACAAATTATGGTGAAGGCCACCTCACAGGGATGTTGTTCCCAATATTTACTTATTTCAGGCTGCTCTTTCTGGGTCTTATTTATCAAGAGCATGCACCGTATTTTTTCTTTATTGCCCATACCATTATTTGTTAGTATAGGTACCAGATTTCTGTGTGGTCACAACATAGGTTTATCTTAGAAAGAATAAGAGGAAATATGATACAAGCAGTACAGATATACACACAGTGTCAAGGAAATGGATGGAGGAAGCACTGCTCCCTCTCTCATAAGCTGAATTTTTTGAGTCCAATGAAAGGAAGTATATTTTCACATAACAATTAAGTTTGGAAACTGTAACCACCAGTTGTAGCAATCAGTATCAACGTGGACAGCTAAAAATACATTTAGACAAATTCTTGAACGACATGATTACAGGTATCTATGAGTAATGATAGATATATATTATCTGTAGTATCTGAAGTGTTATGTCTCTGAATATCAGTTGATGGGAGAAAGAATGGGAAGCACTCAATGCTCTTATGTCCTATTTGTGGGCTTCACATAAGAAACTGACTTGTCACCATGTGAACAGAATTCTAGGCCAAGATAGTAAAATTATATTCAGGATAGGATGTATAGCTGGGATAGGATACGGATCTCTGTATTTTTTTTATATAAAAAAAAAAAGCTTGGGGGACGATGACAACCAAAACAGCATAAGATACATTTTGTCTGCCATGATAACAGTCCTGATAGGACATAATTCCCACAATTGAAGAGGAAAGGTGGAAAGTAATGAGGAATAATGGCAGTATAGAAACAGGTTTGGGAAAACTATTTATTTAAGGTTTTAGTGCAAGGCTTTTAATATGTCTGAAATAAAAAACCCCTTTGATTCTCATATCTACAGGTCTATTTTTCCTACTTCCATCCTATAACTTAGAAACAGAGAGCTATATTATTCCCTGCAGTAACCCCATGCTAGCAGATGCCTTGTTTATGCAGCCATTCCCAGCACACATCTTCTTTTTCCACAGAAAGCATGCTTTTCTAGTATTTTTTTTAAAGTCTACGTGCTTCTCAGTGCTTTGTTAACTTCTGCTGAAAAACTAATGGGAGGCACTGGGGAGATGCTTTCTTTTTTTGAGGGGGCGGGGACTAACAGTTTTTCTTTAATGAGAAATGCAAGGGGATTCATGGCTTGCCAAGAGGTCAACCCCTGTGAGTTCCAAGAAAGCAGAAAGGGAGTAAAAACAAGAGTATAGGATAGCAACCTAAGACCAGAGCTAGGACCAGAAATTATTTCCATATGCAGAACAGAAAAAGGTGGTTTCAAAAGAAGCCAGCTGAATCAACAGCAAAGTGTTTCAAGGCAAGAATAGAAGAAAGGGGCATGAACTTACAACTTTCACTCTTCAATTACTTTACTAATCAAGGCAAACATTTTCAAAAAGTTGGATGGAGGACAGAGCTCTGTTGGGTAGATTGGGCATTGGAGGGAGGCACATTATTCCTTACAAGGAAACAAACCCTGCTAAAGGGTGGGAATCAAGCAATTTTCCAGGTGTTGTTGGTCTGTAATTGTCATGAATCCACACCACTGGAGCTAATGGAGAGGAAGGGTGGGACCTGAACACAGCTGTAAAGCTGCATGATTCCCACTGCTATCCTATGGTAATTCATAACACACAAGTTAACAAGATCTCTAGGAGCATGGATAGGAAAAATGCAAGCATATTTCCAAAAGTTATTTTTTCATTTGAGTGATGCTATAGCAATTATGAAAACTTGATAAAACTCTCTTCGCTTACTTTCTCTGAACATGTTTGTGTGCTGAAACTATCGGCCACAATATCTTAATTGCCTCTCTCATTTCCTCAATTCTGCAACTTGTTATGATAGCTGAACACACGGCTGATCTGCATGTGTTTTTTGCCCACTGTGTCTTCTATTATATTACTTGTAAAACTTAGTTTCTGACTTGAAGGCAGTTTTCAATAAAGGGAGTTTTTCTGGTAAACCACAAGGTCAGCTGCAGCACTCTTGGCACTTAAAAGAAATAGGTGCAGGGTGTTCTTTTCGTATGAGTTGTACTGAAGATTCGCAACGTGCTCTTCTGTAACCATGTTTATTTCAGACTCCAAATATTTGCTCACTAAACACTATGTTGAAAATATACAGACAGAGAGTCTCTAAGAATTAGTATTTTTCAATGGTTTAGTATTAATATAGCATGCCAGATTATATCTTCATGAGGTATGTAGGTGGCAGAATTAAATTATTTATGAAGCTTCCATTATGTTTATATAACTCTATGTTAAAAGGTATGTATACATTTAAAGACAAGTTACCATTTCAACAAATCTGCAAATTGCAGATACTCTTTTTATGCTGCTAGGCTCCCAAACCACAGCAGTTGTTCAGATTATAACTCCCATCAAACTATCTAGTCAGAATGGCTCAATGTCTCACATAGAATAAATGAAAATTTACCTACTCATAAACTCAGAATACATACAATTCTTCATCTGAAGATAACTCAAAAGGTCAGAAGAAAAGGAATAATGCAAAAACACCCTTGGTGCATACCAAAATAGCAATTTTCTAGTTTCATTTATAACAAAGTCAGTTGTCTCTACTTTGCTCATCATCTGTTTTCCTGAAGTAGAATACCTTTTATGTTTATTTGCTACATTTCTCTCAAGTTTGCAGAAAGTCAAGGTTTTATAAGATGTTGTTGCTGTGTGTCTTCGAGGCATTTCCCATTTATTGTGACTCTACAGCAAACCTATTGTGGTTTTGGAAGTGTTTTTTGACAATATTTGTCAGAGGGAGTTTGCCTTTGCCTTCCTCGGAGACTGAGAGATGCAATTTGCCGAAAGTCATTCATAGGAATTCCATGGCAAGTATTTAAATCCTGGTCTCTAAAGTCAAATCACTGCACTACATTAGTTTTGCTATAACATACAATCCTTTTAAAGCTTAAGAGGAAAATTATTAATCCAAGTTCCAAAACAAAGAAGACAGAGAAAGTTGTCTGTTTTCTCCAATATAGTAGTCTTTGACTACAACTTTCCCAATCTTACACCAGTCTGAAGGATTCCAGGTTGGTGAAGTCTATTCAGAAACATGAACTGGGAATACCTACAGTGTTTCTTCTCCAACAATTTGTGGAAAGGCAAAGACAGCAGATGGAAAACAATTGTGTTGCATTAGCTCACACATCATCATCAGTTTTTAATAGTAGTTAGCTGAACCAGGCCACGCGCTGCTGTGGCTTTTTCTCTTTCCTGTGTCCCAGTCTATATATATGTGGTTTTTTTGTGTATGTATGTATATATATGGATTTGTGTCTATGTGTACATGTGTGTGTGTGTACTTATGTGTATGTGTATATGTATATGCGTGTATATGTGTGTACTTATGTATATGTGTGTTTTTGTATATGTATATGCGTGTATATGTGTAGATGTGTGTATGTATGTGTGCATGTGTATATTTCAGTGCATTATATATGTGTGTATGTGTGCATGTCTATATGTACATACGTGAGTGCATGTGGCTAAGACCAACAGTAACAACCCTTCCTGTCTTTTATACTTCCTTTCTTCCCTCTCCCCATCATCCCTCAGCTTTTCTCTTCTCTCTGTCCTCCTGCCTCTTCTCCCTCCCTTCTTTCCTTTCCCTCCTTCCTGCCATCCCTCCCCTTTCTGTATCAGTTCTTGCTCCCCTTGTCTCCCTCCCTCCCTCCATTCCCTCCCTACCTTTTTCCCTTCCTTTTGCTAGTCCCTTCACCAGCTTCTCCCTCTTGTATTGCCTTTTATTATCTGTCTGTTTTCTGTTCCTCCTTCCTGCGTGACCTCTTTCCTTCTTTCTTTCTTTCCGTCCTTCCTTTCCTCCTTCCCTGTTTCCTTTTTTTCTTATTGTCTTCTTCCTTCCTTCCTTCCTTCCTTTGGGGAGGGGTGGTTAAAGAAGAGGCCGGGAGGTGGGAGGGGCGCTGTCCTCATTTGCTTCAGCAGAGGCCTCCAGAGGCCACGGCTTCACCGAAGACAGCAGGCCCCCTTCCTCCTTTTTGGTCTTCCTCAGCCAGCGCCGCTGCCAGCCATTCCTCTGCAACGGTGCTGGCTGATGAAGAGCTAAAAGGAGGAGGAGGAAGCTGTCTTCAGCGAAGCCGCCTCGCTTGGTGTGGCGGCCGGCACCACCAACATTCCGACACTCTAAACTGCCAGAGGGGGGTGGCTCCCAGCCTCTCCATTCTAACTGAGGGAGTATTTGCATAATGCCTCTAATTGGCCAGCACCACCAACATTCCGACACTCTAAACTGCCAGAGAGGTGGTGGTGTGAAGTATCATGGGAGTTGTAGTCCAATTGTTTTTTGTATTTTTCGTCGAGTTGCTTAATTTTATTTTTATTTTTGGGGTGGTAAACATAGCTCGTGGGGTTTTGTGTGAATGTGGGCTGATTTGGTGCGTCTGCCTTGTGTGGTTTTGCTGTCTATAGGCTACTTAGGATGACAGCTCTCTTTTTATATATATAGATGTACAGTTTAGAAGCAGAAACCACTGTCAAGTTGTTGATTTTTTAAAGTGCATTTTTGTTATTTCTTCTACCGCTTGAATAAATTCAAAAATCCTGTCAAAGAAACTAGAAATGCTCACTAGATCAGGTCAACACTTTAAAAAAATTCTTCTATCATAACGTAAATGTGCAATGACTCTAGGGCAACTTTGAGAAAAGAATTAGACCAACTGCTGAGACTTTTTTATCTGAAGAAAAATATGTAATATCATCTAATTTGTGGGAGGCAGCCCCTACTGTGTGGTCTTGGAAAAAGAACCAGCAGGTTAAAACCCTGGGTTGTGATTAGAAAAACACATTATACTAGGAATGTAGTGAGGCATCAGCACTTTATCATGGTGTTTCAAAAACTATTTTGCTGGACAGCTTATGAGATAGATGGGATCCCTAAAGCAAGCACAGACATTCAACTAAACACAGTCAGAAAATGCCAAATAAATGTCTAAGGGAAGTTGGATAAACTTCACGAGTACCCTCAGTGCTCTGGGATATAAACAGGCATGTTAACCTAAAGGTATGTTTTCAGTCATTTTCATTTTAAAAAATCAGAGAAGAAAAATAAATGCTTAGCTTTTTACAGCTGAGGCAAATGTGCAGAAACAATGGCAAGAGGCTATCCCATGTAGCTATAGGCCAGGGGTGGGCAATTACTGGCCCTCCATGTGTTTTGGACTTCAACTCCCAGAAATCCTAGCCAGTTTACCAGCTGTTAGAATTTCTGGGAGTTGAAGTCCAAAACGCCTGGAGGGCCGGTAATTGCCCACCCTTGCTATAGGCCAATTAAGAACCTTTAGAAGTAAAAAATACGTAAACAGATTCTACAAAAAATGAGTGGCAGTTACTGAGTAAAAGCGTAGTGCCCATTCCTCATACCACTTACTCTTCATTTATAAAGAAAATATATGGATTTGGTTTGAATTAAAATTGCCTACACATAATAAGACGCTATGTTGCACTTACTTTTTATATTAGAAAGAGCAAGCCTATATCTGAATGAGAGGCCAAGTTCCCACTCTATTTACGCTTTTCCTTAGACTTTCACAGGAATGTAGGAAACTGCTCCATACCTAGTCAGACCAAGGTCAGACAAACTGATGGCCTGCCTGAATCCATAGTCCCTGAAAACTCATGCAGTCTCTGATCACTGGTATGTTTCTGAGGCTTATGAGAACTGTAGTTTGAAACATTTAAAATACACCAGTCAGTCCACTGCTAGTTATACTGACTGCAACTGCTCAAGGTTTCAGATAAACCAGAAATGATCAGGTCTGAAACTGGGACCATATGTATGCAAAGCATAAGCTCTACCACCTAACTACAGCCCCTTCCTATGTTAATTTCTCCTAAAAGCAAAAGAGAGAAAGAAATGACACAGATTGATGTTCATCGCCATTGCAATAATGTGCCATGAACAACCTGTTTCTGGTTTGGCCACACAGCAACTCACCTTGGACTTGCGACACTAACACTTGCCCTCTAATACTTGCAACCTGAGGCTGTTCATCTCGCTCTCTGCCCAATGGTGGACAGGAGCCACCTCCAGTAATCATAACTCAACAAAAGCTATCTGAGAAGGCAACCCACAATTCTAAAAGGGAATGTATCATTAGTAAGACTGGTCATGGTTGACTTCATGGAATTGCACTACATGAATATTATTGGTTGAAAACCAGTACAGTGTTCCCTCACTTATTGCTGGGATTAGTTTCCAGGACCTCCCGCAAATGGGATTGGCCTGGACATGATAACATGACCAGTGATATGACAATCCAGTACCTGCATCATGAGATGCCTGAGTATACCCAACCTTGAAACCAGCATGCTGTCTATAGGGGAAATGGGGGCATAGACTCTAGCCAGAGTTACCAATCTATGCCTAACCTCATTACCTACTACTATGCTGACTGAAATTCACACAAGAAATGTAGTCTCCAAAAAGCCCCACAGACTCTGAGAGATAATCACAGAATGGGGTCCCCTCATCCTGCTTTGGATATTTTTTCAAATATGCACACTTGGCAGTAGATATTAGGCCCTCTCAGTTTTTTGAGAATAGGCACATGTCACAGAACTTTCTCCAGCAAGTAACTTTTTAGTAGCAGTTTTTCAATTGCATGCTAAGTGTAGGGTGTGGGACATTCATTCAGGTGCAATTTCTTACTTTGTGTAGCCAACCTCCTACAATTACATATAGAACCTAAATGGGCCCCTGCAGTGCCAGAGACTCTGGTTTTAGCTCTCTGTGGCAAGGTCAGGAATACATGGACAGAAGCAACCCAAATAAAATGTCTGGTTGTTCTATATGCCCTGGCAGAGAAAGTGGGTGGCAGCCTCATATGTTCTTGGGCCAGGTCTTGTTAGGGCAGGGCCGTAGCCAGGACTTTGATTCGGGGCTGAGTTTGGTTGGGGGCTGAGACTGGGTGAGAGAGGGTCTACCCTAGCAAACCTTTTGTATTATCCCAATAACCCCATTATTGTGGGATATAATGAGCATGGTGATCAGATCATGATATAAATAAACATAACAGTTTAAATAATGTACCAGTAAGGCCTTTTCACAGACCACCCTGAGAATTTCGGGGCTGAAGCCCCTTAGCCCCCCGGGCTACATGCCTGTGTTAGGGTTTCCCATCTGTGTTCTTCACAACAAGATAGGGAAAAATTCCATGACTAGCACAATCCCAAATGGTTTTCTTGGCTGACTCTGTCTTTAGAATTAGTTGAGTTTACCACTAAAAACAACTTGTGCCAGCTTTTACTAAAAGCCTCCCACGTATTGGAAAATGATGGGACACAAAGATTCCAGGTTATAAACTGTACAGGAAAGACAGGAGAGGGAAAAATGGTGGCGGTGTGGCCCTGTACATAAATGAAGAGCTAGAATCTCATGAATTAGAACTTCAAGAAATTTCAAACTCACCTACAGAAACATTGTGGATAAAAGTCCCAGGACAAAAAACTAATCTAGCACTAGGGATCTGCTATCGCCCTCCCAACCAAACTCCAGAGGCAGACTGCTATCTGAAAAATGAAGTTAAACAGGCCTCAAAAAGAAATAAATTAGTCATAATGGGGACTTCAACGATCCCCAAATAGTTGGGCCAACTTCTTGTTCTACGCATGAAAGAGAGACAAGGTTCCTCGACATGCTAGCTGATTATTCCCTTGAGCAGATGGTCATGGAACCAACCAGGTGAAAGGGGATCCTGGACTTGGTGCTAACTAATGAACAAGATCTCGTTCAAGATGTCCTTGTAGCTGAGCCCATAGGTACCAGTGACCATAACACAATAACCTTCAACGTAAGTTTGGATAGCAAACTGTCAGTGAAAACTAACACGGAGACATTAAACTTTCACAAAGGAATTTCACCAAAATGAGAAAAATTGTAAAGAACAAACTAAAAGGAGCAGTAAAAAAATCAAATCCCTCCAAAATGCTTGAAACTGTTTAAAAATACCTTAAAACAGGCCGAACTAAAATGCATTCCAGTAAAAAGAAAGAGGCATGGAAAGTCCAAAAGGACACCAGTATGGCTTACAAATGAAGTAAAAGATGTGATTGGAAAGAAGAAAAACTCATTTAAGAAATGGAAGGCTCTTCCTACCGAGGAGAACAGAAAGGAACACAAGCTCTGGCAAACTAAATGCAAAGCAACAGTCAGGAAAGCCAAGAGAGATTTTGAGGCACACATAGCAAAGAATATTTAAAAAAACAACAAAAACTTCTTTAAGTACATCAGAAGCAGGAACCCAACTAGAAAAGCAGGTGGGCCACTCGACGACAATGGTCAGAAAGGGAAAATCAGCGAAGACAAGGAGATTGCTGAGCGGCTAAATGACTTCTTTGCCTCCGTTTTCACACAGGAGGACAGACAACATATGCCTGCAGCTGAGTCAGTTTTTCAGGGAGGGAATTAAAAGAATTAAAACAGAGATAAACAAGGAGGATGTTCTCATATGCCTTACTAAACTAAATGTCAACAAATCACCAGGTCCAGACGGCATCCACCCCAGAGTTCTTAAGGAACTCAAGTGTGAAATTGCTGAACTTCTAGCTAAGATATATAACCTTTCTCTAAGATCAGGCACTGTACCCGAGGACTGGAGGGAGGCAAATGTAACACCGATCTTCAAGAAAGGATCCAGAGGTGATCCAGGAAATTATAGACCAGTCAGTTTAACCTCAGTTCCAGGCAAAGTGATGGAAACCATTATTAAAGAAAAAATTACTAGGCACATAGAAGAACAGGCATTGCTGAAAGAAAATCAACATGGTTTCTGCAAAGGCAAATCATGTCTTACTAACGTGTTAGAATTCTTTGAGGGTGTAAATAAACACATAGATAAAGGGGACCCAATTGATATTGTTTACCTTGACTTTCAAAAGGCTTTTGACAAAGTCCCTCACCAAAGGCTCCTAAATAAGCTCTTCAGCCATGGAATCAGGGACAGGTCTTGTCCTGGATTGGAACCTGGCTAAACTGTAGGAAACAAAGGGTGGTAATAAACGGACATTTCTCTGGGTGGAAAGAGGTGAGAAGTGGCATACCCCAAGGTTCAGTTTTGGGTCCGTTACTTTTTAATTTATTCATTAATGATCTGGATGTAGGAGTGAATTCTGAGGTAGCAAAGTTTGCAGACGACACTAAATTGTTCAGGGTAGTTAAAAATGAAACTGATTGTAAAGAGCTCCAAAAAGATCTCTCGAAATTGAGTGAATGGGCAACAAAGTGGCAAATGCATTTTAACCTAAACAAGTGTAAAGTCATGCACATCGGGGCAAAGAACCCCAACTACACCTACAAATTGATGGGGTCAAAGCTTTCCGAGACAAACCAGGAAAGGGATCTTGGGGTCTTGGTGGACAGCTCAATGAAGATGTCTACCCAGTGCGCAGCAGCAGTGAAAAAAGCAAATTCTATGCTAGGCATGATCAGAAAGGGAATCGAAAAAATAGGTCAGCAAATGTTGTATTACCTCTCTACAAATCGATGGTAAGGCCACATTTGGAGTACTATGTACAATTCTGGTCTCCGCACCTTAAGAAGGATATAACGGAACTGGAAAAGGTACAGAAAAGGGCAACAAGACTGATCCAAGGGATGGAGCGGCTCCCTTATGAAACCAGGTTGCAACGCCTTGGTCTTTTTCAGCCTTGAAAGACGGCGTTTAAGAGGTGACTTGATCGAAGTGTATAAAATCATGCATGGGATAGAAAAGGTGAATAAAAAAAAATTTTCTTTGTCACAAAACACTAGGACTAGAGGGCACTCCCTGAAGCTCCAAGGTAGGAAAATTAGGACTAATAAAGGGAAATATTTCTTCACCCAGAGGGTCATTGGGTTATGGAACTCACTTCCAGAAGAGGTTGTGACAGCTGTCAGCCTGAACAACTTCAAGGCAGGATTAGACAGATTCATGGATACCAAGTGTATCGGTAGTTACTGAAAAGGACATTCAAGTGCCACCTCGGAGTTGGTTGAGGTAGGCAGGATTTCCCCGGGTACTGGTTGTGGGGGGTCGGGAGCAGGTCAGGGTTTTGCCCTCCCTTCTGCTCGAGATCCCCGTGTACAACTGGTGGGCCACTGTGTGATACAGAATGCTGGACTAGATGGGCTGAGGTCCGATTCAGCATGGCTCTTCTTATGTTCTTATGTTCTTATGAGTACCAAGAAGAAAGTTAAGAGAAGGGAGTAAAGGGGAAAAGTACAGGTTGCAGGGACATTAGTTCACAAAAGATACATTGATTATAAAAACAAAGAGCCTACAAAGAGGAACAGAAAAAGGGGTGTTGGTGAATTTAACACCAAGGCACACTGACAGAATTAGAAGAGGGGGGAATGTGTTGATTCTCCAGCAAAATAACATTTAGCCTGGAGCCCAATAAAATTAATCCAGATGAGGGCTTAATACTGTCCCTTCATCTGCACAAAGATGTGGGCCACTTAGCTAGTCAGTCATAGGGAAGTCAAAGACATTGCTCTGTTAGCAGTACTGCATTCCCTACTGCAGATGTTTCATAAGGTTGTTCCTCTGCTCCTGCCCAGGATACTATCTAAACAAAAGCAGAGGAATGCTGGCGTTGAAGGATGGAACGTGGCAGTTACAAGACAAGACGTCAAGAAGGCTTGTGTCACACATGGAAAGCTTATTTGTGGATTTCTAAGAAGGGGAGCTCTACAGTAAGATTGTCACAGCAGAACAGTATGTGCATCATTATAACCTACAAGGACACAGTGAAACACAAACCACTGTCCCTCTAGGTAACACAACTACAACCTGTAAGGACACAGACATATTGATGGTCCTGCTGGATGAATGAAGCATCTGCAATCCCCCCAAATGACTGAGACTGCACCAAGAATTTGGACTTTGCTGGTTTTAAGTTGGCCTGAATGCCAGTCTTACCATTATATTGTTTTTAATTACAATTCTGGTCAGTAGCCAGTTCTTCATCTGTTTATGGTACTATCAAATTCAAAATGAATCAATTTGAAACAAGAGAGGATTGAGTCTTTCAGAATATGATACTCTATCGAGCTTATCATTGTGCTAATGCAGAAACAGGACTAAAAAGATTATTTTCAGCAAAAACTCCACATGGATATGACTTTCTGTTTATGAAGAATCAAGAAATCTTAAGTATTCAGATAAGACCCCTACCTCAGCAATATATTAATCTTACTAATTTAGATCCAGATATACAAAGACAAAGAAAATGTAAGTTCATGAATATCTGTGCTCTCGATGTCTGTTTTTATAACGGAAACACTACACTACAATTTGGGACCATAAGAAAAACACAAATCAATAGATCCCTAATTTGTTTTCAGGGAAAGCCATGATGCCTTTATGAAATAAAGAAATCTATACTTAACTGTGACATGCCTCAAGCCATGAGGAAAGGCAGGTAAGAAATAAAATATATAAAAGAAATACAATAAAAATTTAAAAAGTAGGAGCCCCCAGTGGTACAGTGGGTTAAACCCGTGTGCCGGCAGGACTGAAGACTGCCAGGTTGCAGGTTCGAATCCAGGGAGAGCATGGATGAGCTCCCTCGATCAGCTCCAGCTCCTCACGTCGGGACATGAGAGAAGCCTCCTGAAAGGATGATAAAACATCAAAGCATCTGGGCGTCCCCTGGGCAATGTCCTTGCAGGCGGCCAATTGTCTCACACCAGAAGCGACTTGCAGTTTTTCAAATCACTCCTGACACAACTATCTCTCTATCTCTCTCTATATAATTATAATCTGACCTAAGAGATATCTGTGCAGGTTATACATAGCTGGGCTGATCACTGAATGGGGTGTTTGCAAAATAATGCAGTGACAAGGTCAAAAGGGCATTATTTTGCAAACACCCCATTCAGTGACAAGGTCAAAAGGGGGGGGGGGGAGTTGCAGCATGCTGGCCGTCAGATAAGTCGCATCTGGCGGTAGCTCCGCACAAGGAATGTGAGTAATATAGATATCTTTACTGGAATTACCAAGACTCCTACCTAATAACGAACTGTGTGCTGTTTCACAAGAAGAATTCTCTATCTCACAATATTTTGAAATTGAACTTTATAATTAAACAGCTAACTGGATTTAAAGAAGGGCGGCTGTGGCAGGCAGTTTGCTATCTCTCTTTGCAAAAGAGAGCTCAGGAGCCACTGATAGCCCTAAAAAGTGAAAGTTGCAGTTAAGAAGAGCTGAA
>JARBWK010000001.1:121094669-121178924 GCA_030556195.1 Anolis apletophallus | reverse complement strand
TGAAGAAGTTTTGGAAGGCTATATTTATCGAAATAAGCAATATTATAGGGCTAAATATTACTCGGATGCTAGGTTAGCATTACTAATGAATGCCACAATGTTGAATTTAGAAAAGGAAAGGAAAGAGTTGATGATTATTTTATTCACTGTGGCAAGAATTATAATAGCAAGGAATTGGAAAATAATAACTAATCTTACACTGGAAGCTTGGTATAGGGAGGTATGGAACATAGCCTTAAATGATAAACTAACAATGGAAATGAAGTTATTCAGGGGAAACTAATAGATCAGATTTTGAAGCATACTGGTCGGTTTTATTAAATACACTTTAGAGAGTGAAAATAGAATGCAATATAACCCTGTTGGTCAGGAATTTTGGATTTGACATTTAGTTTAAGGGTTGATTTATAAAGATATGGCAAAGTAAAGGATACCTGTTCAGGCCTTGGTGGTGGGTTATGTGTATGTAAAATGTTCACTGTTTTGTATTCCGTCTACATTGTAAGTTGTTTTTGTATGTAAATAAAATCTTTTAAAAAAAAACAAGGTCAAAAGGGCTACTAAGAAAAGTAGTCCTTCAGGAGGCTAGTAAAAACCTGGCATTGGAACGAAGCATTCCCAGAAGAAGGCTGAGACTGGTTATATACCAAAGTGAATGACCACATTTATAGACTGAGTTGAACTTGTGTGTTTAGTCGGCGATTTGGCTTTTATGTATTTTATTCATATGTATTTTAATCTTGTATTCTTGTTGGGTGTTTTTAATTTTTATTGTAGCATTGAATCCTTGCTGTAAGCCGGTCTGAGTCCCTCTACGGAGGCGAGAAGATCAGAATACAAAAGTTTTAAATAAATAAAATAAATAAATAGTTCTACTGAAAAGCTGTTTGTGTGTGTGAATGCACATCTTTCTCCAGGATGCTGAACTTAGCCAAAAATAGCAAAATCCACACTGAAGTATTTCATGGAGAGGAAGAAAATCGTACAGCCATCCCAAAACACTAACAAGTATTAATCTACCCCTGGAGATGAAAGTGGGCATGGGCACTCACACAACAGACACAACTAAGAAGGAAATAACTTGGAAGTGGAAAATCATCATCCTTCCCAGAACTGTCCACTGAGTCACCCAAGGAGGAAGGAATTTGCAGTGGCAGAGCCAGGCTGACATGATGGATAAGCCAACGTGCAAACAGGAGGGAATGTGATACATTTAGAATCTGGAACTCTCAAGTTTTATTCCTGGTAGCGAGAGGAAGTATTATGAATAATAGAACACTGAATTTTAGGATTTGAATCTACATAAAGACACACTTATGCAGTAAAGCTCTCTTTGCTAAATGGAACACTACAGCCACTGGAATGGGATTTGCATCAGGATACAAAGACATCCTGGATGATGACTAGCCTAATATACCGGGAATAGAGAAATACAATGACAGTACAAGATGATTCAAAGTAAGGAATTGTGTCTTGCCCAGAACTGAGTTTCTAGCACTGGAGTACCAGAGATACTGAAGCAGGCAGAACTCTCGATTGGTTCTGAACACAGAGCTTCCTGAACACATCACGTCTCAAGGGCTGTGGCAAACCAATTCCAAGTCTTGCTTATAGACCTCACTTCCTCAAATACTTTCTCTGGAATACTTTGTCACTACTTTCAGGTCCTTCCTCCCTCTTTCCCTATCATTCCCAATATGGTCTTCCTGGACTGTCCAAGTGCAGATTTTTTTCCCTTAGAGACCTAACAAAGCTTTGGACTAAAGACACAGGGACACATCCATTTTACTTAGCCTTATTGGGTGTGGCAGAGGCAAGTGAGAAAGCTTACACTGTTGCTGAAGAATTCTCCTGTGCACCTCCTATCAGCAATGTATGAACACACATACACACATTACCGAGAAAGTCTTGGCACTTGTGTGTGTGCTTTGTCATGCTCACCAGATGTGGTAACATGCTGAGCAAATATACTGAATGTATGTTTGGAAGCTTGCACTGATGGAAAACCTTACAGAATATCTACAAAGGCCCCTTTGAAAAACCTGCTCACATTGCCAGCTTAAGACACTTTACTGCTTGAAACTGAGGCCAAATAGAGACCTCCCTGTTGCTAAAGCCAAAGCCAACACATTAAAAAAATCTGGATGTGCTATTGAGGCCCCAGTTCCAGCTTTCATCTCACCCTTTTTAAATGTTGCCTGAAGCAGCTGCTTCATGTTCCTGCTACAAGGCCAACTTTGACTATTTTGATGGAGGTAGCAAGTTTGCAAGTCTTTTCTTTGCTCACAACTGAGTTCAGTTTCTAGGGTGCAGGATGGTGGCTATTTGGCATTTATTCTGACTTTTGCTGGTATGAGAAGTTGCTGCACCATGTAAACACCAAGCAGAACTGTGTTGGAGCTGAACTACAAGCTGGCTGACTCAAGCAGTGCTTCCCCACAACATCCAGGGTGTTCTTTGCACAGTGTGAAGCTTATTAATGTGCTAGTAGAAAGCAAAAACAGACAGTCTTCACAGTACATAAAAAGTCTGTCTGCCATCTTAAATTCAATGGTTAGGTGTGATAATGTTGTATACATGTGGAACTGTAAGAATCCTGAAAGTTGTAAGCGTCTATTTAAAAATAATGTCTATCTGTTAAATGTTCGGAAACAAAAACGACAAAAAGGGGATGAAGAAAAGAAAGCAATGTGAAGCTGAGACTCTTTCATTTTAAGAAGAACTTTACAAAAAAAATGTCAATTACTTAGTGCAATTTGTTTCCCAACATTAGTTTATGATATGATTTCAATTGTTTGCAGATTATATGGCAAATGTCTTCAAACTATTGCTTTTGGAAGGCACCCTGGGTGAAAGACAACACATAAATACATAAAGAAATAGTCTGAACAGTGAATCTGACTGTCTTTTGAAAAAGACCATTCTGTCCTCTGGCTGAAAATGGCCAGTAAGGTAGTACTACAGCAGCATCTGCTGGCCTGTTTACAGTACAACACTCACTAGGAATCACAGTCTAATATTTAAGGCTGACTGAATTTCGCCTTTCCCAGCATATATTTACCTGTATCTATACAGTTCAGATTATGCACCAAAAATAATGGTTCTATAATTTAATCAGACATAACTGTCAAATATTTTGTATTATTTATTCTGCCTGCCTGATAGTCATAGAGTGGTGGGAAAAGAGAAGAGTGCCAATGCTTCCCCCTTGTGCTGCTCCACAACTAATTTCAGACTTCAGTAGGAATTACTTACATGAACGGGGTTAAAAGGCTACATTGCTAGAAAGCTAACTGCTTGGTTTTAAAAAAAAGAAGATCAGATCTCTGAACTGGGGGCTACATCTTGTGCTCTTCCCATACTTTCATGGAATGAAAACATATGACCACATCCACATACAGTCCCACACATTTCTGTGAAGGAATTTGCAGAGCAAGAGATCACACTCTGAGTCCTTATCTTGCCTCTACATGGAAATGCATTCCAATTCCCCAAAAGCAGGATCAGACAGTTATCTTCAAAAGCACTCTGCCTAGCAGGAGCAGGTATTGGCTGAGTAACCAACTGGGTAAAGTGAATAAGAGAGCGACTCCTCTTGCCCTCTCACACCCCAGCCTGTGCATCAATCCCCCAACAGACTGTCTTCCAAGGGATTGTATCCCTTGACAGAAATTATTCTTCACTAGGGGTGTGTGAAATGGCACAGAATCTGTTTTGTTTTCGTACCCCTTCCTGGTTCTGCTTCCAGGAAGATTTTTCCCAAAACGGAACTCAGGGTTCTGATTTATGAATCCAAATAGCCTCCCTCCTAATCTCCTGAAATCTTCCAGAAACCTGAACGGGGGGTACTCAAAAATTCAAAACAAAACCAGAATTTAAACAGAACAGATTTGCACACCCCTATATCTCCACACATATCTTAAGATCTGCTGTTTCCTTCACACTTTAGCAATAGTACAATGGAGTGGACAAACTAGGAGTATCTAAAGGCCAATGAAATAGGTTGTGAGCTGTATTCTCCTCCCAAAATTATGACTACAAATTCACCTGCTTTGTGCAGCAGAAGTGACCAAAAAGCCCTCCTCACACTAAACCTCTGCCTTATTGTAATAAAAAACAATTGCCGTGGAGATTCCTAAGAGCAGCAATTATAATTTATGTGCTTCCCAAAATTGGGAGGCAGAAGTGTGAGTCCATAAGGAGCTCAAGGTCCCAGAAAGATTGTAGTGTCTCTGTGTCACATGCAGTCCACAGGCCATAAATTTTATCTGTGAACAAAATGACAACCCTATTTTGCTCTGTCAAGATTCAGGTCACAAAGTACCAGGAAACCAGTAGAAAATTCAAGTACACACTCTTTGTCAACTCTCTCCTACCGAACTAGGTGCTTGCCAAAGTATTAAATGGATCTTCTTGCATAGAATAATCAACCACCTGCCTATGGAATGCCTCCAAAATTCAATATGCTAAAAATTAATCCCAGAGAGGTGAAAAACAGAATTCTGTTCACTACAGCAATCAGTAAATTTCAGAAGAAGAAAAAGTATTTGGAGACAAATGCTATTAAAATTAAAAGTGTTTAGCTATCACCAGACTGAATCCATAAATAGTTCTGTGACTGGCAGTCTTTAAAGCTGAATGTTTGTTTACATGTTACCCCCACCCTATTGTCTCAAAAAATGAATCCTGATAAAACCTTGCTTCTGACTACATATGTTAGTAGGAGACTAAGTTCATAGCTTCAGTTCGAGTTACTCTGTATGTTTTTTCCAGGTTTCACTAATAAAATAATTTCCCAACTGACAATTTCTTTGGCTAAATGAAAATCAGCCTCTCAAAAGTAATCATTAGTGAAACACTAAAATCTAATCCTTATAGCCAAAATGGAAAACCTAAAGAACTGTGCTTAGAAAATAGGCTAAAATGTTGTTAGCAAAGATCTCTCTGTTTTAGTTCAATACCTATAATCTGAACCTGGAAACTTCTTTGATTTCTATGTGCAATGATATACAGTGTTCCCTCGCTACTTTGCGGTTCACTTACTGCGGACTCGCTGTTTCGCGGTGTGTGTGTATATATATATACTGTATATATACATATACATACACACACACACACTTAAGTAGTGAGGGAACACTTTAGCAAGGAGGGAAGAAGAGCCGCCTCCTCAATCGTGGGGCCTAAGCAGCGGCAAGAGGCCCTGTTGGTGACAAGGAGGAAGAAGAGGAAGGCAAAAAGGGTGAGGGGGCGACTCTTCTTCCCTCCTCACCCCTTTTACCTTCACCTTCCTGCTCCTCATCCCCGCCGGCATAGCTGTCATTGAGGACGACGAGCAGGAAGGCGAAGGTAAAGAAG
This sequence comes from Anolis apletophallus, assembly GCA_030556195.1. NCBI lineage: Eukaryota > Metazoa > Chordata > Lepidosauria > Squamata > Anolidae > Anolis > Anolis apletophallus. The sequence continues at coordinate 121,173,569 of JARBWK010000001.1, read as the reverse complement.
GCGAGGGGACAGCTCTTCTTCCCTCCTCGCCCTCTTTACCTTCGCCTTCCTGCTCCTCCTCCCTGCCGGCGGCACTGCTGCTGGAAGGCGAAGGTAAAGAAGGCGAGGGGGCAGCTCTTCTTCTCTCCTTGCCCCCTTTACCTTCGTCTTCCTGCTCCTCCTCCCTGCCGGTGGCACTACCACTGGGGACAAGACGCAGGAAGGCGAAGGTAAAGAAGGCGAGGGGGCAGCTCTTCTTCTCTCCTCGGCCCCTTTACCTTCGTCTTCCTAGTCCTCTTCCCTGCTGGTGCCTCTTGCCATTGCTTAGGCCCCATGACACCTCCGCCGCCTCCTCAATCACAGGGCCCAAGCGGCGGCAAGAGGGCCATTCGGCAATGAGGAGGAGGAACAGAAAGGTAAAGAGCGTGAGGATGGGAGGGGGCATCCCTACTTCATGGTTTTTCACTTATCACGGGTGGTCCTGAAACATAACCCCCGCAATAAGTGAGGGATCACTGTATCTACAACTTTTTTTTTTAAAGTATCATTTGCCTAAAAAAAATTAGTTTTGGGATTTAAAATATCACACATCACTTTTAATTTTCAAAGCCGAGTTCACCTTTTTATTTCTAAAATGGGGAAATGGTTAACCAAAAGATTGGCTTGTGATGCAATTATGTCCCGGAATCACTGTGCTTCTAATTCTCTTATCCCTAAACAGTGATGAAAGGGAGTGAATTTGAAAGAGAGAGACTGAGCACTGCTAGATGGGGGAAAAGTTATGATTACTTTCAAACACAGCTGATATTCAATTCCCCATCCTTCAAAATAGCTGTTTATTTGTCATGGAGTTTGAAGTGGACCAAGAGCTAATATATACACGAAAAGGAGGTTCAAACTTACAGTTCCCAGATGTTCATAGGATACACTTACCAAAAGCTTTGCGGGGCTCAGTGAGTTTCAGTGTAAAAGTGCGACCTTTGGGCAGATCCTTGAGCATTTTGGCGACCTCATAATGCCGGCAACCGATTAGACTCTGGCCATTGATGGACTCTATCATGTCCCCCACATTGATGACTTGGATGCGGTCAATAACACTCCCTTCCTTGATTCTCTGCCAACAAGAGATGGGAGTAGTCATTACACAAATGCAAGGCCAGTAATTTTCTGATCCCAGACTGTTTCTACCTTGAAAGTTTCAAAAGTAATATCATCAAAAATGGAAATGTGATGGCAGTGGAGTGAGTGCTTTATTCAGCCATTCCAAACACATCCCTTTGTGATCGTTAGCTAATAGCCTGTCTTCAGGAAAAGGAATTGTGTGGGCATGCTCATGTTTGTGACTGAAAGAGACATACCAAAGTTCATGACACATCAAGCAAGTTGAAGGAGTTGCCTGGCTCTTGAATGCTTTTCTAATATGTGGCTAAAGATAGACCTTGATGAGTCTTCTACCTTATATACGGATTCCCCTTTCTTTCTGTGGAGATTTACTCTTTTGTCAGGCTTTCAAGCAAATAAGACCATATACTTAGGAGTAGCAAGAAAACAGGTTTGAGATTTAGAATAAAAACACCTCTGTCCTTTCTACTCATTTTCTCACCAAGCCCCACCACAACACAAAATCATGGCCAGGTATTGCAACAGCCTGTTTTGATTCAGTGCTGAACCTGCATTTACTCCAGGAGGATCATGAATCATAATTGCCCTTCTTTTTCTAATTGACTCACTGTGCAGGTGAGTAGTGGCACAACCAGTCTGGCATCCTGTGGCAGCAGAAACAATTGTCAAATAGCTAGCAAGGAAGAATAACCCCACCCCAAACAAGCCATCAAAATGATACTCCTGGTAGCAGCATGGGAAAAGAATAGCTCTTTTTCTACATCTTACCCAAAAAGCAGCACTACTCCTTTTATCAGCTAGAAGATATTAGGCTTCGGAATTTACCTCTTCCCAGACCACCAATTTCTGCTTATACACTAAAACTGTTCTTTGTGTAACAATCATTTTTGTAAAAAAGAACCAGTGATCATGAACAGAAAATGAAATATATATATTTATATAGTTTATGTTCAAGTTAAGGGACATATTCACTATGCCAATGTTTTTGCCAAAGCATGTAAACTGCTTTAAGTCCCCTTCGGGGTGAAAAAGATGGGGGATAAATAAAGTAAACAAATATGCAGGTTTGTTCAGATGTGACATTCTTAACTATAAACTTGAAAGTGAAGAGGGATGCACCCAGGCTACCCTTTCTCCATTTTTATTTCCTGAGTATGGAAAGCAAGAAAAGTGTGTGTGTCTGTGTGTGTATGGGGGGGTGGGGGTCCTGTTCATGTGGAGTTGCTATGTGGACAAGAAAAAGCAGGATTTTTACTTACATAGAAGCTCTCCACATGAACAGAAACATCTCCCCTTCAGCCTTGTTTCTTTCTAACTTAGGAAGGAACTCTCATTTTTTGCAGTGCAATGATGAGAGGAACTTCTTCCTTAATTAGCTAATTCAGTATGGAAAGCAGTTACAGGTGATTCTGGAATAGCCCCAAAAGAGAAACAGAAGAAGGGAAGGAGACTAGAACCAGAGCAAGTGTTCAACTGAGCAGAAGTCTTCCACAGCTGCCAAAACCAAAGCAACCAGATAACAGTGGCAGTATCAAAGTTGTATCAACTTAAGGGGTCTGCTTAGGCAACGGTGAAAAGATCTAAAGCTGCTTATGTAAAGAACTAGTACTATTATACAGGCTGAAGGGTTATGCTGGGCCATTTTAATAGGACAAAGATCGGGCCTTTCCCTTCAAGAATCCTGTAGCAAAGCCATTCCCTCTAGGACTAGAAGGCAGATGAGCTCTACACAAAGTGCAGCAATTGCTTATCAGCAGCACAGCAGATAAAATAGTTTGATCTGTTGCTATGTGAACATTTCCTACTCCGTCAATATATCAGTCTAGGCTCCCTAAAATCACAGGGAGCACAAAGGTCACCCAGGACTGTAACTTGAAATATGGTCCCATTACACATTGTTGGTGTAACCATGATTGTGTACTCTGAAGAGCTTCCAATTGCTGACAGGAAAGAAAATATACAAAAACCAATCTCAGGCTCAACTTATTTCCTGAAAGCAAATAGGTAATGTTTCTATCTCTGGGATGAAATTTAGTGCCCAATTTTCTTAGGTGACTCTGTTTCCACTATTTTCAACACTTCTAATGAAGTAGAACAAGAAGTGTGCGCAGTCTCATGCTCTTGAATATGCTCAGAATTGTGAAAAAAGAGCAAACGTCAGTATTTTCAAGCCAATTTTTGAATTATGTTGTATTTGCACTGGGGTAATTAGCAAAACTCCAAAGAGGATTAAGATTCTAGTAAAGCAAGCTTCCTCGGGGAAATAACTTTGTGCTAAAGGATATTTTGTACAGGGTCGCATGGGCAGTAAGTAATTATGGCTGAGAGTGGAAAAGGCTTCTCGCTGTCAATCGTTACTTATGCAATCAAAAGAAACAACAAAAATGTTTATCTCTTAATTCTCTTCATTTTCTCAGTACAAGAGATTACATTGGACAGAAGCCTGAATTTATCAGGATGAGAGGCTGCTTATTCCAGCTCTAAAAACTCATAGTCTCTACAATATATTTTCTATGAAGGAAGAAAAGAAATAAACTTTTAAATATTTATGAAAACTATGGCATTGCATCTGTTTTGTCACAGTATTTATGAACTGCAACACTGCTGGATAACAGTAACAATCTATCTCATCTAGCATTGTGTTTTCCACAAAGGTCAACAAGACAGAATTGTAAAGCAGAGTTACACTGCTTTAGAACTTGAGGTCCCATTGGCTTACAATGACAACTAGCAGTCAGTTTACCAAACATTCCATTTTAAGACAATCACATCACTTTGTTATAGCAAATTAAATACATTGTCTATCTGTAAATTTCTTTTGCCTCTTGTATTTGTTCACAAAATTGCAAAAGTTAAGCGGGATGGTAGGAATTATAAAATAGTACTTCTGAAGCCATCAGATTAGAAGGAACAGTCCAAGCAAAACAGATGGCAAGAGTAACACAAATGTTTGGAAAAGTCCAATGACTCAAAATCCCAACTCCCATCAACATGCAGGCTTACAACAACAGTGAAAGTAGCATGTGTTTGGGCTACTCAATAATACCTTGATGAAAGCATAGCCAGCACCATTGTCCGTGATGGTCAGGCCCAGTGCTTCCTCAGACTTGAAGACTTCAACCTCCTTTCTCTGGCCCTTTGTGTGGGCAAAGATAAAATCTTCCAGGCCAATCTGGCCACCCAACAGCTTGTCCATGTCCACTTTGTGAGTATTTAAGGTGCAGAACATCACCTAAAAAGATCAGGAAAGGAAGCATAAGAAACTGAGGATATAGGCATCCAAATGTACATAACGTGGTTGTTTCTGCAAGTCTATAAAGGCTGTGGATGCTTTTGGGCACTGGTTTCTAATTAAGGTTTCCAGGCATTTCTCTATACCAGGAGTAGGTAAAGTGCAGCCCCATCCAGTCCCCACAAAACTTGTTTTGCATCACTTTGGCCCCACCAGTCTAAATTTGGGGAGTCCAAAAAGTTATCCCAAAATGGCTCATGTAACCCTGAGCACGCTGATGTTGTGAATTATATGCCCATTTTGCTGTATAGAGGATTTATGAAGTGCACACCTCCAACCCATGATGTTTTGTCCATCTTTGTCTCTGAAGACGGAAAACGTTTACTCCAAGATCATTCAAAGACAGTTATGTGCAGAACAGTCAAAAATGGCATCAACATGAACCGCAAACATTTTGCCTACCTCAGCTGGTGAGACTTTAAAGGCCTCAGCAATTTTACTGTACAGTTCTTTGACATTTGTAAAGCCCTCGATCCGGCCCGTAGGACTTCCATGGGCCAGCTGGGTGTGGAAAACCAGGCGAGGGCGGAGGCTTGCTGGCGGAGGGGGAAGCCCAGGCTGAAGTGCTGCCACGCCACTAACGCTGCCTAACCCCACCCCACCCAGACCACCGCGGAGGGGCTCAGCTTCCTCATTCTCCACCAGCGGTGGGGCCTTCTTCCGTCGGCCTAGTCCAAGCGGCATGAGTGAGATGTAGCCAGTCAGGAGCCAAGGTCAGTTTCCCAGGATAGGGACCTAGAGGGGGAAATGACACACAAAATCCATAGGTATCAGCACAGGCACCATGCAGAGTGGATGAAATGAATGTCGGATTATAAGAGGAGATGAAGCTGGGCCAGAAAGATAATGAACTTGTTAATCCAAGGAATATGACATTATGTGTCTGTGCTATCAGGGCATGCTCAAACAATTTATGAGCAATCAAGGACAGCAACTCTATAAATGAAGTCATTCATAGCCAACATTTTATCCAGCTTGGTTAGCTTTGTCTCTTTGGGGCATATCAACAGCCTTAAAAAAAAGGGGCTGAACAAGTTCAGTGAAAGTGTTTCACAGCACAATCACCAAAAGATTACACTTATTATTATGCTAGGTATACCTACATGATATTTGTCTCCTGGGAATGTATTTTCCCTGTTGCAGAAATTAAAAGATTACTCAGATCAGCAAGCATCAGTGGATGCAGCCCACAATTGCATTTAAGCTTCAGACAATAGCTTCATGTGTTCAGAAGCATTAAGTCCTGTGAACACATCATGGGAGAATGGGAGAGGGAGCAGAGAACTATGCCACATAGCTCTCTCTCTCTCTCTCTCTCTCTCTCTCTCTCTCTCTCTCTCTGTGTGTGTGTGTGTATCTGTATCACTCAGTTTTGTTTGAAAATACTATATCACAAATAGAAAAATGGTCACAGTGAAATTTATTATTAAAATAGGATATATAAAGAGCTTATACTTTCATACTCGAATATAAATCAGGTATCTCTTCTCTGAAATGATGTAGCCAAGTGTTTAGGATTTTTCACTTTTGGAGATGTACAGTATGTGTATTTGAACATATATTTCACCGCATAATAGTTGCAACCCTCTTTTGGAGTCCCAAAATTGGTTCCTTGCCTTTCCTCGCATAACTGTTGCATTACAGCTTGCTGTGTCTGGAGCTCTTCCTTATCTCTCCTGCCTCCTTGGAGGTAAAACGTTTTTTTAAAGAAATAGAAACCGAGTCATCTGGGCCTGTGGCTTTCTTTCTCTTACTTCCGAGGAGGCAAAGAGGGAGAAGGCTCCTCAGTTTTTTGAAAATAAATTCAAAAAGCCATCTTCTCCATCCTGCCTCCTCAGGAGGAAGAGAGGCAAAAGTGCAGACCCAGCCAACTCTGCCCAATTTCTTTCTTCTTGAAATGGTCACATCCCCTTTTTTCTGAAGAAAATTCAGAAAAAAAACTATTTTTTATCACAACTATTATGCAGTAAATTGTTGATGGGAACCAATTCTAAACACAAAATCCATTTATATTTTATATACACTTTATATAAAAAAACCCATGAAGCTAATTTTATATCACACATTTAATAATTTGGTTCATGAATAAAAGTTTGTATGCACCAGCATCAGGAAGTAAAGGTATTACTATCTCAGCTACCCCTACAAACAGTTTTGGGTTTTTGAATACAGCAGATTTCCAGATAACGGATACTCAACCTGTAACTACAGAAGACCAGAGTGCAAAATGAACAATTTATTCAAGTACTATTTATAACTGCCATGCAAGGGAGTTGTTATGGTATACTATTAACATATATTATTATTGCAATGCAAATGGCCAGCTAAAGTCCTCTAGAAAAGCCTAATCTTACTGGATGCCTTATTGTTGGAATTCTGTTGGGTAGGAACAATGAGAAGAGGACTTATAACCAAACGACTGTAGTTATGATTCCTGTCCTATTGACATTGCAACTGACTTTATTTGGTGACTTTACTGTCTGAATTTAATCAGACGCCATTGGTCTGGCCTTACTAGCTGCAGGGATTTTGGAACGCACAAAATCTATTCCTGAATTCAAGAGGAATTTGCTTCACCGACAAAGTTTTATTATCTGCTGAAGAAAATACAGCACTTGTTCTAGCTTGATCCTGATATAAATTAGCACTATAAGGAAAGAGGCCTCTGTTTTAAATTTGGAGCTGCAATTTAGGTTTGTTTTTGTTTTTCCACAAGCATAGCATACAAAGAAATTGTGCAGCCAAATTGTGAAATGTCGTGTCTTTGCCAATTTTGTATCAATTGAAAAGAAAATACTATAAAAGGCGTTAATTAAGCATACTTAGTTGACTTTTTGTATAATCAACTAATAGTCTAGAGGGGATTCTTAATGGCAAGATTTTCATTCAATGTTTGTGTCATAAACTTGTTTAAGAGCCTCAATAAACCAAAAGTTGCCGCTTATATGTGTGGAATAGTGTATCAATGTATTTTCCCCTTCACAGTAAGATTCAGACTTCAGGCAACTTGCAGGTACAGCGATATTTATCCTTCTTAATCCACACAACCAACCTCAAAAAAATAAAATAAAACAAAAACAAAGCAAAACAGGGTAGCACATTCCAGCACTGTAGAAAGGAAAGCAATGGCAAACAATCTGATGAGTATCTTTTGCCTCAGAAAATCAAATGCATTTCCTGACAGTAAAAAAAAAATCCAAGTAGTAATGCATTATAACCTGTTTAACATTTTGTTCATCACTGTCAAATAATTACATGCCGTAATCCATTCTAAAGGAAACCCCCACTCCATACCATTTGAGAAGAAATACAATCAAGAATGCTCAACCCCCTCCTGAATCTTTCTTGTTCTCCTCCACACCTTCATATTGTTTCAAGTTGTTGTAAACCGGAGTATCTTCATAACAAAGTTCTGCCTAGAACAGTGGTTCCCAACCTTCTTTTGGCCATGGCCCACTTAGGGATCTCTGAAATTCTTGTACCTCCTCACCAGCCATGACATATAATTTAATTGTTCAAAAAATGAGTTCCTATTCACATGGAAAAAGTCTAAAAGGCTATTAACTTGGTCTACACAAGCTTCTAAGGGCCTAAAAGGAATGTACATGGATCCAATACAGGAATATGTATGTATGTATGTTGAGTAGAAGGCTCAAGAAACCTCTCAATTCCATCTGATTCAGAGATAATGAAGCCTAGCTTTGAATTTCATGCCAACAATGAACCAGAACCTTATTGCTGCATGTAGGAACTTAACAAGAAGCATTCTAATACGGAGTATACTATTAGGAATACATTCCCCTTTTCCTGGGCATGTCTTCCTTTGTGGAGTTTCTGTCTGTGAGGGTTTTAAAACTCTGGGTTTTCTGCCAAGGTCATGGAAACCTGAAGGCAAGGAAACTTTGTAAGTCTAATTACTGCAAATTTATTGGAGAAAACAAAGCACCACACAGAGAATCTTCTTTTCATTAGAAAGGATCAAGATTATAGCTTGTGAATTTAACATCATTAATATGTGTTAATGGGTCTCATGGAGAGAGGTGAGGTGGGGAGAGGAATGGCAGCAACAGCAGTTCCAGGAAGAAAAGAGCTACTGAATGCTATGGAGTGGCTATGGGCTTCATACCTCTCCTCTGAACTATCCAGATGTTTACCTCATCTTTTTGCCTTCCCAATGCCCTCTATTGACCCTTTTATCATTCATAGCTTTTCTTTTTTGTCCCCTTGACACTTTTCCTTCCTGATGGGCTACCTTCTAAAATTGTTGTGGGAACGTGCCATTCCGGAGTAGTGCATAAGCAAGATGGATATTTAATTCCTAGCTTGGCTGATATAATATGATCAATTCTTGATACTATTAAATACTGCTATCTAATTAATTACAATTAATACAATGAAAATTAATTAATTAATTACAATTAATACAATGAAAGTTACGAATATTTCTAGTAGAAATTTTCACAGCTTATATAGTAGGACAATTTAAAGTGGGAGCCATTGTTGAGATTGGTGTCTTAAAGTAATCAGTTGGCAAATGGGTTATCATATTCTGATAAACAAAGAGGACAAGTAAATCAAATGATTTGTCTAGTCAGTCTAGTCACCTCGGAATGGCAGTGGTTCTTTAGAGCGTCACACAGAAAAAGGTCTTCTTCAACACCTACCAACTATTTATTTTTAACTAGACATACCCTAAGGGCTGGGATTTTCTAGAGGAAAGGCATTCACTCCATTACTATACAGCAGTCCTTCCTAAAGGCAACCACGGATAACTGAATAATTGTTTCTTGCACAGTGAGCTGCTTCACACAAGAATGTAAATGACTTGATTGACAGCAATATCCGGAGATGGTCTGCATGCATGAATGGGTTGCCCCAAATCTAATACCATAGCAACTGGGTGGGAAAAATTCCCCATATCTACAGACCACACACTTTAGAAGAAAGCCAGTGGGGATGGGATATAACAGGATGGGACAAGATTTCATGCTATTTTATTCACATACCCTCAATCACTCTCCCCTCCCCATCTCTCTCTAACACACAAATAAGCACACACACCCCCCATTTACATATCCATTCAGCATTTCACTCTCTTTACCCATCCTTCCTCAGCCCTGTTCCCCAAGCAACAGTTAGACTCTGAAATAAACCCTACACTGGTTCCAATGAGAAGGGCATTTTTCTCTCTCCAAAGTCTCTTGTCCCACAGAAAGAGTTTTAAGAGGCCCACTGAGCCTCAGGAGGGATGCTTTACATTCAGCTGCAACTCCAACCATCAGCTATGACCCCACAAAGCAATTACACCTTTAAAAAGTTTACAAGAATGCTGTCAGATCTTTAACACAAACTAAATGCTCTATTCAGGGAAGGAGTGTGCAGTTTCTTGTAATATACTGAGAGGAGAACTAAACTGCCCCCTCAACCCTTCCCATCATATAGAAGGTAGGCTTTAAAAATATCTGAGTATTGATACAAAAAATTTGTAAAAAGACCTAAGGCAGGTTAAGGAAAGGAAATTATAAGCAAGACTGGATGAGGAGAGACCATATCCTGTCTTTAGTGTTTGTTTCACCGTACTGGCACAAACAGAATTTCACTTCAGTTCAAAGTACTATGTCTTCTTACTGAATTAGGCTCCTTCCACACTGCCATATAAAATACAGATTACCTTCTTTGAAATTGGTTATGTCGAAGTGTAAACTCATATAATCCAGTTCAAAGCAGATAATGTGGATTATCTGCTTTGACAATATGGATTATATTGCAATGTAGAAGGGGCCTTAAGATGCTTACAGTCAGCCCTCCATATTTAATAGTTAGGAGCAAAAGGGGGAAAACTGCAAATAAAAACAGATTTTTGTTTTTTACCCAAGAGAACACAGGGCTCCCCAGAACTTTCAGTGCAACACTGTAGTAATCTTTCACCAGTAGTTGACCCAGAGGGCCCTTCCACACAGCCATGTAACCCAGAATATCTAGGAAACACCCCACCCCCCACCCCCACAATATCTGCTTTGCACTGGGTTATTTGAGTTTTCACTGCCATATATTTCAGTTCAAAGCTGAAACTGTGGGATTTTATTCAGCTGTGTGGAAGGGGTCAGAGATTCCTCGGTGTTCTCTTTATCTCTAGGTCCTTCCAGTACAATTCCATAGGCTGCTGAACAATAGGAAATAAAGTTATACTAGAGGCCTTAGAACAGTGTTTCTCAACCTGGGGTCAGGACCCCCAGGGGGTCGCGAGAGGGTTTCAGAGGGGTCAAAAAGGCCATCAGAAAACATATATTTCTGATGGTCTTAGGAAGCCCTCTGGCAGAGAAGGTTGAAGATCTCTCCGCTTGTCCTCTTTCTTTTTGGAAACAGACCTTTGCTGTGATTGGCAGGCCTACCAGCCAAGGGGAGGGCTGTTTCTGATACTCCAAGCAGGGAGGGGAGAGCAGGCATGCTTGGCGCATGGCAGCATGATGCACATGTGTGGGTGAGGGAGAGTGTGAGAGGTGGGATGGAGGCTCACGCCTGCTAGTCCCTTCAAGGCATGAGGGTTTTGTGTAGGAAGTTTGACCCATTCCTATCATTGGTGGGGTGCAAGGGGCTCTTTGATTGTAGGTGAACTATAAATTCCAGCAACTACAACTCTCAATTGTCAAGATCTATTTTCCCCAAACTCCACCGGTGTTCACATTTGGGTATATTGAGGATTCGTGTCAAGTGTGGTCCAGATCCATCCTTGTTGAGTCTATAGTGCTCTCTGGATGTAGGTGAACTACAACTCCCAAACTCAAGGTCAATGCCCACCAAACCCTTCCAGTATTTGCTGTTGGTCATGGGAATTTTGAGTGCCAATTCCATTGTTGGTGGAGTTCAGAATGCTCTTTGATTGTAGGTGAACTATACATTCCAGAAACTACAACTTCCAAATGACAAAATCAACCCCCCCCCCCCACTCCACACACAAATACAGTTATGAAATAGCAATGAAAATAATGTTATGGTTAGGGGTCACCACAACATGAGGAACTGTATTAAGGGGTCGCAGCATTAGGAAGGTTGAGAAACACTGCTTTAGAACTTTCCAGACAGAACATTTTGATCAAATTCTCATATTAAAGTAATTGTAACCACATGCAAACAAAGTACCATAATACTTGTGTATAAATTCAACTTATGTATAAGCCATGGGCAGGCTTAAGGGCCAAAATTAAGGACTTTGGCATGACCCATAGATAAGTTGAGGGTCGTTCTTCAGAGAAGGAAAAGCATCAATGCCTCCCCAGGATAAGCTACCCCAGCCACTGTCACCATTTCCCCACCCATGCATTTAAAAAGGGCAAAAGTGCTGCCATGGTGGAAGGAGAGGATGGATTGGTGCTTCTTTAAAAATGGTTCCAGCTCTTGCCTTTCATCACCCTAATCAAAAAAGGGGATAGTTCTTTTTCTGATAGTTTATTTATTTATTTATTTATTATTTCGGCTTGATAGGCCGCTCTATCCGAAGCTCAGAGCGGTTTACAGCACATAAAACATACCAAGTTAAAAGACATAAAAACAACATCATAAAACCAATTTAAAACCCCTACCCCCTACAATAAAACTACAGTAGGTAAACACGTAGTGCAGTGGCAACGACGCGGCAGGGTGGCAAGTTACGGTAGGCACCGGTCAAGCACCAAATGCCTGTCTAAACAGCCAGGTCTTACAGGACCTGCGGAATGGTGCAGTACTCACACTGAATAAGTTGATTCGGGGTTTTTTGGGGGGTGGGGTGGGGTTGACGAACATTTCTAGACTTATACATTAGTATTTGTTGTAGTAAGTCAAATACCTGAACATGCGTACCTGCCTTTTGGCTGCGCAGTTAGCCCTGTATATTTGTTGGTTTAACTGCTGGAAATTTGATTATTCGTGGATCTCATTAATATATTCTCTTCAAGGATCTCTGGATTCTCCAGTGCAACTCTATGATCATCCCCCAGTAGAAAATGACCACAGAGTCACCCTGGAGGAAAAGGAGAATCCACCAAGTTTTTAAAAAATGTTATAAAATGCATGGTTTTTACACTTCTACAGAGATTAAGAGCTCCTACGATCAGAACCAGGCAATAGAGTGGACAGGTTGGGGGAGGGGGTCAATAGTGCTCCTCTAATTTTATGTTTTGTGTCTTTTACTTATTTTCCACACCAGTACAAGTCTCGTATGACAACAGTGAATATAAGCATAGCATGAATTTCATATGCAAGCACACATTAATATCTTCCAACTGTAACACTTCAACTTCCATTCAGCAAACAAGAAATCACTGTTCAATATCAGGTATGGGCTTACACTTAGTACTGCTCCCTAACCCAGAATACCTGCTCCAAAATATAAACCCTCAATTCCTTCCTTCAAGAATAGATTAATTAAATTAATAACCCACAGAAGAAATACCGAAGATCTAGGAACATGTTTTCTTAGGATGAAGAATGGATTTAGGTTGGGATGCTCACATAAAAACAGAAGAGCTATATTACTGCCACAGCAGACAGAACCCACAATTAAAGTACCCTAATAGCGTTGACAGATTTTAAAAAATTGCTTATCACCAAAACAGAATGTTCCCTGGGAAATCAGCAGGACAAGCTTTCCTAACCATCTTCGTAGGCTACAAGTATTTCCCAGTCAGGTGATTACAACATATACAATTTGACTTTAAATGCCATGGTTCAGCACTGTGGAATCCTGGATGGTAAAGGTTTTTCAGTCTTCTCTGTCAAAGAATGCTGGTGCCCCAAAACACTACAACTTCCACAATTCCATGGCATTGAGCCAAATGAGTTAAGGTGCTTTCAAACTGCACTTATTTTACAGTGAAGATAGACCCCTAGTTGAAGGGGAGGTATGGTTAAAACCCTTTCCTCCTGGGATCCCTCTAACATCTCTGTTGTGGAATCAGGGTGGCGACACCTTCCACAAGTTGATTCAGAGCAGAGAAACTAGCTACAGGGTGTTCCCAAGAGGGTGGGACAGCAAGGGAAGTCAGCCAAACCCTGACTGCTTCACAATGAAGAGTATACTGCACTCTACCATGTAAGTACTGCTCTCTTCCCTCTGATAGCAACAAAAATAGTTATTTTCAAAGCAAGCATTTTGAATGGTTTCAAACTGCAAATTGCACTGTGGTCTGGCTCATCCTATCACTTTCAATTGGCAGACACCACGGCATGCCTTTGAACTTGTATTCCACTGGCTTTTGTCCCGAAACATGCCAGAGAGATCACAATTGTACTTTTAAACAGATTATGTTCTGATCTGAACAGCTTTTCAAAAAAACCCAACAAGGAAGAGGAATGTTGTGAAATCAAGAAATAATCACTCTCTATAACCTTACCTAATCAAGGCTTTGGGCATTTATGTGCCTAAAAATTAGCTTTAAACACACATTTCAAAACAAGACCCAGGAGAGCCAGATTTCATTCTGTCTCAATAGCAGACACACAAGAGACAAAGTGCTGACAAATCTCACCATCAAAGAAATACAGACCTTGAATTACCCTGCAGTATCCTTCACATTTCAAAAATGAGTTGCCTAAAGCATAGTGTAATTTTGGGGAAGGTAACAAAATCTTAAAGATCTGCTTTGTAAATTCCTTGTGTAAGCCGCTCATTCAATGTTGTTGATATTCCAATATAAACTACAGATTTCCCTGCAACTGAAAGGGATAGGCATCAAAATACTAAGATTTAACTAACAACATGACCCCAGTGGCAAATTCCTGTATTAAGGCAGGAATTATTTTACTTAGGCCTAAACAATCAGAATGAGGCTTGTCAAGCCTCTTCTGTCCCCAATTCACTACTGCTTTGACAGCTACAGATTTATTTTAAACATTACAAACAAAGCCTTGATTTCCTGGTGTTAAAAACACTATTGCTCGACTTCTATTTGTTGTTGTTTTTTTTTTAAAAAAAATTAAGCCTGGTTCTTTGTTGGGTTTTTTTTTAGTTTAAGATCAACTGACTTACATCTCCAGTCATGGATAAATACGTTTATTTAGCCTAGCATCTACCCTATATACATACTGATCTTGGAAGTATCCCATTGCATTCAAGTGGACTTACCCTCTAATTAAGGTTGCAGCTACATTTTAAGCTATATTTTTCCTTGAAATACTGTATAAAGAAGCAGTTGCACTAATTTACTTCAATATAAAAATCAGAGGAGAGGCTAATGGCATCTGCAAGATTAAGCAGTGTACTGCACTGTTAATTTGCATAAACTAGAGCCATGAAGAACTACTACTTTGTCTTTTCTTTTTACTTCTTTGGAATGTTTTTCATTAGCATCATAATTAATAAAATGGGCTGCTAATGGTGTGTGTGCGTAACTCCATGAATTTTATAGGGTTTTGGGGGGAAGGAATACTCTGAGGTGGTTTTGCCAATTCCTTCCTTAGAAATATAGCCTTCATCAGCAGTCTCCTGTCCAAGTTCTAACTGGAGCTGACCCTCCTTATCTTTCTAGTTCAAGACAGGATCTAGTGTCTTTATATAATTTAGTACCTTGCTACAACTGGTACCAGCATGAAAAATACAGACCGATCAAATTGATACTTTTTAAAGCAAGTCCAATGGGAAAATGAGAACAGGCGGATAAAAATAGGAAAAAGCACAGCAGAACTACCTGGCATTTATATCACTCATAATAACCAGAACAAAAACTTCTGACAAAGCACAAATCAGAAAAATCACTGGGCATCGTTTTAGATTTTACACAACAGACCATGCTCAATTTCCCAAGAAGAAGCTGTTTAAGTCTGTTGCAGCAAAAACAAATAGTCCCCTGGCCCCTTAAGTATTAACATATTTACTGCAGCACAAACTTTCATGGACTAACTTGTGAACCTCAATTACCTTAAAATCCTTATCAAGAGCTCCAACCTTGCTAGCCTAGTTATTCTAATACTCTAAGTACATAATTACTAACATTGGTTATATCCTAGGCTAGCAAAGCTCACGTGGACAATGTTCTTAATGTCAGCAACATCATTACAATGAGGAAGTGAGGGAGAGATAATGCCCAAGCTGTGCTTTCAAAATTATTACCATTATTACTTTGATAAACAAATGGTAAGGGAGAATGATTAGAAATGTCAGGCCTCTTCATTGTTGCTCACAGTATTCAGCTAAAGTAAATACTAAGTGGTACCTCTAGCTTTAGTAGGTGCAGTTTCCTGCTTCAGGAACTTGTGACCTTTTCAGGATGAGAATAAGGGTGTATCAAATAGGAGTCCGGTGGCAAGGCCATTGGAGGGAAAACACCTTAAAGACTTTCCACTAATTTTATTTTTTTCCATAAATATCCTGCCTGAAACATCTCAAAAATGGGCTGCATGGAAAGAAACAGAAAGAATGAGAGGAATATTGTAGATTAGGTTTAATGTTCATTGGAGATGAGGAGAGAAAACTGTGACCATAAGCGAAGGAAAAATTACACAGGAAAAATTACATCTTCCAATTATTGGAAGGCCTTTCAGACCTCTATTTTCAATTACCCAAAAATCATCTTTCTGCATCTCCATGAAACTCTTGGCAACTATCAAGGCTAGGAATCCGCATTTGACCGAGTGATTCCCAGTCATTTTTAGACTCTCCAGTAACCAGAGTTTTGTGGCTATGTAGTATATATTAAAAATGTAAAACACAAACAATAATTAGAAACCAGCTGTAACACAACAACAGTGCACAAAAGCAAAACATGGCTGGTAGCAATAACCTTTTTTAAAAAGACTTTGCTGAATAAAGGTTTCTTCTTAAGACCCAAGATGACATTGTGGGAAGAAAGCAAAACTCTCTGAAAAGGCCATTCATAGACAGGGTGCCTATTTTCTCTTACAGCTACACTCATTTGTCAAGAAACAAGTCCTAGAGCTGAGGTTTGGCTTTGTTTGTGTTCCTACATGGCAGTGTGTTATTGGACTGGATGGCTCTTGTGGTATCGTCCAGTTCTATGAGTCTAGATTATGAGAGGCGACACTTCTCCACAAAAGTGGACTAAGACAATATAGGGCTTTCAAGGATGAAATTACCATGTTTACTTTTAAAGACTAGCCACTAAAAGTCTTAGAATGCCCAACACCATATCACTGGCATTTCAGATTTCAAACAGCTTTGGCTACAGACTAAACCTGCCAAAAATATGTGCCAAGTGCTGAGTCTATCTCTGAAAAGCAGCAGGTAGATGTGGGAGGATATTGTGGCAGTTGAAGTCCAAAACACCTGGAGGGCCAAAGTTTGCCCATATCTGATCTATATTGTAGAATTAATGCAGACTGACATGACTGTAACTTCCATGGCTCAATTTTACAAGGTCTTGAGCCTTCTCTGCCAAAGAGTGTTGGAGCCTAACCCAACTACAACTCCTAGGGTACCAAAGCAATTAAAAAGGTATCAAACTATGCATCCAAGGCAACCCAAACTAAATAGAAAGACGTGGTCATACCCAACACCACACCTTACAGAGACAAACATGTGCCAGAAAACATACAGAAACACCACCCGCTATCTGCAGATTGAGGAAAAAAGACTAAGCAGAATAACAAACAGATTAATACAAGTGGCATGTGATTTTTTTTCCCCGTTTCTCAGCTCCCTATGAAAACACTAATGCCACAGTAGAAAGGTATTAGATACCACACAACAAGCAGGAAAGTCTGCTTCCTTTGTTGCTTGGCATTTGGGTGTTGCTACCAGGTTACCCTCAATAACTAAACTACAGTAAAAGGAAAACAAAGTCAGTATAAGGAGTGAACTATCCCTCCCATTACACCGGAGATCCCAAGAGGAAACCTGCCATCAAAACACTATGTACCAGGAAGAACAAGGCAAACAGACAACAGCCAAGGAACTAAATATATTTTGAACAAGGGGAGACTCAAAAACATTTGGCCCTCCAGATGTTTTGATTTCCACTCCCACAATTCCTAACAGTCTACCAGCTATTAGGAATTGTGGGAGTTGAAGTCCAAAACACCTGGAGGGCCAAAGTTTGCTCATGCCTGCTCTAAAAGACCTACCTGTTAAAAAACTCCAGGGCCATAAAACACATGGAGGCATCCTCCAGTGGTTCCCAAACTTTGGTCCTCTGGGGGAGCAGATACACTATTGAATACTATACTCAAGTATAAGCCTAGTTTTTCAGCCCTTTTTCAGGCTGAAAAAAGGGCTTCTTTCAGGCCCATGACTTCCCACTAGGACCCTCGCCTTTCCGCACAGCAACCCAACTACTTCCTTTCCTCCACTCTCGGCACAGCACATGCCTTCCTCTCCTCCCTTGGCACCAGTCTTTCTCACTTTTCCTTATTCATATACATACAGCATTTTCCCCAAGATGTATAGTTAAAATAAACTATGGCGATTATTGAAAGGATACATAAGCACATTTACATTGGAGAAGGTTAGAATAATGATTTAATCAGAGTTGGACAGTTATCTTAAATTACTGTTTTATGTAAATACTGTACTGAAAATCATTTAACCTACTGATTCCTCTATTAATGTAATTTGATTGGTATCTATTTTTAATTTTGAAATGTACTAGTGGCTGCTGCATTTCCCACCCTCAGCTTATTGTAAAGGTAAAGGTTTCACCTGACATTAAGTCTAGTTGTGTCTGACTCTGGGGGGTGGTGCTCATCTCCATTTCTAAGTCAAAGAGCTAGCGTTGTCCGTAGACACCTCCAAGGTCATGTGGTCGGCATGACTGCATGGACCACAGTTACCTTCCTGCTGAAGCGGTACCTCACTCACATTTGCATGTTTTTGAACTGCTAGGTTGGCAGCAGTTGGACCTAACAGAGGGAGCTTACCCCGCTCCCTGGATTTGAACCACCAACCTTTTGGTCAGCAAGTTCAGCAGCTCAGCAGTTTAACATGCTGTGTCACCAGGGGGCTCATATTCCTTGGCTTATACTTGAGTCAATAAGTTTTCCCAGTTTTTGTGGTAAAATTAAGTGCCTCAGCTTATATTTGCATCGGCTTATACTCGAGTATATAAGGGTAATAAACTTGGCACCGCTTTAATGCAATGGCTCAATGCTATGGGATCCTGAGTTTGTAGTCTGATGAGGCATGAATGCTCTTTGACAGAGAACGCTGAAGACCTTGTGACGGTCCTGGTACGGGCTACTAGGCCCGTAGCTGGGGGGGGGGGGGGGTTGAGGGACTTCAGCCCCCCCCCAATTCTCAGGGTGGTCTGTGAGAAGGCATTATTTAAACTGTTATGTGTATTCCCTCTCCGTTGGCGCCCCCTTGCTGTGGGGGAGAGGCTTGCGTACCCTAATGAAGTTGTGAGCTATGCTGGCGGTGGCATAATAGCCACCAGTAGGGCCTCCCATGCCAGACAGATCACAACTGAAGGGTCTGACAAAGAGCGTCAAAGGGCTCTCTAGCCTTTTGACAACCATCCTAAGAGAAGGAAAATTCTGAATTCAAACCCGGGCAGATGGTGCTCATTTAACCCTGTAAAGTCAGCCATCTAAGAGAAGGAAATTCGAACCAAACCTACAACCTGAGGACCTCGCTGCCACCGTCCCAGCTTACTAGGCCCCGGCAGATGAACCTTTGGTTTAAAGGGTGAGGCCAGTTCTGTGCACGCTGCGCTCCACCAGAAAGGTCCATTGCACAGGCTCGAAGGACACATCCAAATGCTGAATCATCAACGCGCATGTAGAAAGCGTGGGACGAGTCCTTCCTGAATCTTCGTTCGCGAAGAAAAGCCAAGAAGATGTGTATTCATATGATCTGATCACTATGCTCAATATATCCCATATGCATGGGGGCAGGCATGTAGCCAGGGGGGGCTAAGGGGGCTTCAGCCCCCCCCCCCGAAATTCTCAGGGTGGTCAGCGAGAAGGCCTTACTGGTACATTATTTAAACTGTTATGTTTATTCATATCATGATCTGATCACCATGCTCATTATATCCCACATTAATGGGGTTATTGGGATAACAATACAAAAGGTTTGCTAGGGTAGACCCTCTTCCACCCAGTCTCAGCCCCCCAACCAAACTCAGCCCCGAATCAAAATCCTGGCTACGGCCGTGCATGGGGGTATTGGGATAATGATACAAAAAGTTTGCTAGGGTAGACCCTCTTCCACCCAGTCTCAGCCCCCAACCAAACTCAGCCCCGAATCAAAATCCTGGCTACGGCCGTGCATGGGGTATTGGGATAATGATACAAAAAGTTTGCTAGGGTAGACCCTCTTCCACCCAGTCTCAGCCCCCCAACCCCCGAATCAAAATCCTGGTTACGGCCGTGCATGGGGGTATTGGGATAATGATACAAAAAGTTTGCTAGGGTAGACCCTCTTCCCCCGACCAAACTCAGCCCCGAATCAAAATCCTGGCTACGGCCGTGCATGGGGTATTGGGATAATGATACAAAAAGTCTTTGCAGCCCCCAGCCCAGCCCCCCGAATCAAAATCCTGGCTACGGCCGCATGGGGGTATTGGGATAATGATACAAAAGTTTGCTAGGGTAGACCCTCTTCCACCCAGTCTCAGCCCCGAAAAACTCAGCCCCGAATCAAAATCCTGGCTACGGCCGTGCATGGGGTATTGGGATAATGATACAAAAAGTTTGCTAGGGTAGACCCTCTTCCACTTCAGTCTCACCCAGTCTCAGCCCCGAACAAAATCTCAGCCCATGGGGTATTGGGATCAAAAAGTTTGCTGGACCCTCTTCCACGTCTCAGCCCCCGGAACCAAACTCAGCCCCGATCAAAATCCTGGCTATTGGGATAAATGATACAAAAGTTTGCTAGGGTAGACCCTCTTCCACCCAGTCTCAGCCCCCCGAACCAAACTCAGCCCCGAATCAAAATCCTGGCTACGGCCCTGCATGGGGGTATTGGGATAACGATACAAAAAGTTTGCTAGGGTAGACCCTCTTCCACCCAGTCTCAGCCCCTCTTCCAACCAAACTCAGCCCCAAAATCCTGGCTGAATCAAAATCCTGGCTACGGCCCTGCATGGGGTTATTGGGATAATGATACAAAAGGTTTGCTAGGGTAGACCCTCTTCCACCCAGTCTCAGCCCCCCCCAAACCAAACTCAGCCCCCCCGAATCAAAATCCTGGCTACGGCCCCCCCAATGCTACGGCCCCCGGGGGTATTGGGATAATGATACAAAAGGTTTGCTAGGGTAGACCCTCTCTCACTCAGACTCAGCGCCTCCCCCACCGAATCAAAATCTTGGCTATGCGCTGGCCCTGGTAGTTAAAGTGGTGCCAAACTGCATTAATTCCTTGGTGTAGATGCACCCCAAATATTTGGGACCTCAACTCCCTTCCAGGAATGCTGGGAGTTGAAGTCCCAGTACACCCGAAGGATCCAAGATTGGGAATCCTAGTCCTAGAGGGAGACTTCCCATATAATAATAACAACAACAACAACTTTCCATACATGACAGTGATGTGTGCGAGCATGGGCTATAACCTCCATCCCACCCTCTTTCCTGAAAGTGGGAGGAAAAGGCAAAGGAAACGCGAGAGAGAAAGGAAAACAAACTCCAACCCGGGGGGTGGGGGGGGAGTCATGTGACTTTGTGACAAGGCAGAACTTCATTCAAAGAACCCAGCCACCAGTACAAGTCCCTCAGGGCCAAGCCTGGCTCATCCAGGAGGCCTTGCTGGGGTCTCCTCCCCACGAACACCGTCGTCTCCAAGCAACCGGGTCTGGGTTTCCTGCATGTGCGAACAAGGGTTTGAGGGAGGGAAGGGTGAGGAGCCGGGGCTCCCGGGCTCTGCCTTTTCCTACGAAAGGCCCGCCTTCGCCCCCTTCCTGCCCGCGAACCCCGCTTCCCCCGCCGCCTCTCCTCCTTACCCGCGTCCGTTTCCTCGCCGGGCCCGTCCCTCAAGCCCACTCCAGCCTCGCGCAGCCAGGCCTGTCCGTCAGCGGTGGGCGGGACCGAAACGCCGCGCCTACTGACCAATCGCAGCGCGTTTCGCATTCTTCCCTGGCTAATCGCAGGGTGAAGGCGGAACGTCGAGGGCGTTTCGCGGCAAGTTCCTTCCTTCTTCTCTTTCGCCTCTCTCCCCCATCAAGGTGCAATGGAAGGGGCGGGGACGTAGGAGCGCGAGGGAGCGGCGCATACCATTCTTGAAAAGGGGAGGACCATTCAAAGAATACGCCGTCCTCCCATCCCCGAAGCTTACGTTCGGTTCGTGCTTGTGTAGCCCCCACTGCCTCTACTGGCCAATCGCTGTCACTACAGCTTCCTGGAAGCAATAACAAGGCCGAAAGCTGGGCGTGGTCTGAGCCGCAGGCAAGCCATCTGTTCTGAGGAAGGGAAGGGCCTGTTGGCGGGGCGCGGCCAGAGTCAACGCAGGTCGAAAAGCTGCGCGCGCAGGCCCATCCGGCTCATCGCAAGCCACCCTGCGTATGCGCGGACCCAGCCATCCGCGCCTGGAAATAACTGCAGAACAGACATCCCACACACAGAGCAGTGCGTGATTTTGGCATCTGTATACCTTTATAAAGCGGAATGTTTGTATGTATGTATGTATGTATGGGCGGGAGGGCGGAAGGGTGGATATGTGGCAGCCACTTTCACAGGCCACAGCGACCAGCGCGGGTGATGGACCTGCACCAAACTTGGTACACATAACCCCCCTAACCCCATTTACGTACTGGTGTGGTTCGGGGGGGCATGACCCACGGATTATGGGATTTGTAGTACTTTCCAACACTTTGGTTCCCACCAGGGGCGGTCCTACAAGGTAGGCCAAGTAGGCGGCCGCCTAGGGCGCCATCTGGGAAGGGGGCGCCATCCTGGCCGCATGGGGCACCATCCTGGCCCTGCCGATGTTCCTCACGCAGCGCCGCAGCTGCCTGCTTTTGGGCCCCGGCCTTGTGTGTTCCGACGCCGCTTCTGGGCATGCGCGGAGGTTTTCACGCAGGGGCAGTTGCTCCAGAGCTGAAGTTGAGTGCAGGAGCAACTGCACATCCGTGAAAACCTCCGCACATGCACAGTAGCTCCCTTGCGCAGAAGCCTGTAAGCAAAGCAGGCAGGGAGTGCTTCCCCTCTCCTTTTGTCTCCGCCGCGCGCGCGTTTGCGGGGAAGGAGAAAAGAATCAGTGAAGGAAGTGTAAGTGAAGGAATGAATGAAGGGCTTTCCTCCTCCTCCTCCTCTGTGACCTCTTCTCTCCCTCCTTCCTTTCTTCAGCTCTATTTCTGTCTAGACCTGAGGGGCCTGAGGCTATGAGGAGTTGTGGGAGTTGGAGTCCAAAACACCTAGAGGGAGGGCGGGCCCAAGTTTGCCCAGGCCGCGCTGCCTGTATTCGACCTCATTTGAACATTTTGGCTGTTTTTCTATTTACATTTACATTGGGATCCTAATTTTGGACTTATGGGAGACTCCTATGAATTATGAGTCGGGTGGTAGGTAATATATTCTGATTTTGATGCATTTACATTGCATTTCTTGTTGATTATTATACAGTTCTGCTTAATATTGTCATACAATATAATAAAAATACAATATAATAATAGAATAACGATATATTTTATATTACATGTAATATTACAAACAATATTGCAGTATAGTGGTATTGTACAAAATAGTAATATATAATATTTTATTTTACTTTATTTTGGGTTATTTGAGTTTTATAGGAGTCATGAAAATATTTAGTACAGGATAATTTTATTTAAATAAATAATTTTATTGTTTTATAATAATAATAGAATGTTATATTGTATTATAATGTCAATATATTATAATATAATTATATTGTAATGTAGTATAATATAATTATGATATAGTATGAGTATGGTATAATATATTGTATATACATTGATACAATATAATACTACTAATGGTATTGTGATATTATAATTGTATATTTGTTTTAAATGGTGGGG
This sequence comes from Anolis apletophallus, assembly GCA_030556195.1. Lineage (NCBI taxonomy): Eukaryota > Metazoa > Chordata > Lepidosauria > Squamata > Anolidae > Anolis > Anolis apletophallus. The sequence goes on along the minus strand of JARBWK010000001.1, from coordinate 121,150,268 downwards.
GGCAAAATAATGTTTTGGGGGGGGGGCACCAAAATAATGTTTGCCTACTATTTAAAATTACCTGAGACCGCCCCTGGTTCCCACAGACCACTGAGGCCACCAAAAAGGACCAATACAGACCACACTTGGCACACACAGCCCCCATGACCCACTCTACATCCTGCTGCAGTTTGGAGGAGGGCAGACCATGGATGATAGGACTTGAAGTACCTCTACTCACTTCCCAAGTCCACTGCGACCCTTATCCAATTACTGATCGAGACCAAACTTGGCACACATAACCCCCATGACTACCTTCACGTCCTGGTGAGGTTCGGGGGAGGACTGACAATGGATGATGGGATTTGTAGTACTTTCACACCTCTCTGTTCCCACAGACCACTGCGGCCCCCAACAAACACCGATAAAGACCACACTTGGCACACAGAGCCCCAGTGACCCACTCTACATCCTGCTGAAGATTGGAGGAGGGCAGACCATGGATGATGGGACTTGCAGTACCTTCCCTCACTTTCCAAGACTGCTGCAAACCTTATCCAATGACTGATCAACACCAAACCTGGCCCACAGAGCCCTCATTACCAACTCTACATCCTGGTGCAGTTTTGTGTGAAACGGACCATGGATGATGGGACTTGAAGTACCTTCACTCCCTAAAAACAATACAACCCTCATCCATTCACCAATACAGACCAAACTTAGCACACAGAGCCCCCATGACCCAATCTACATCCTACTGCAATTTGGGGGAGGCTGGACCACAGATGATGGGACTTCCAGTACCTTCAGTACTTTCATGATACCACTGCAACTCCCAAGAATGATGGATCAAGACCAAACTTGGCACACAGAGCCCCCATGACCCACTCTACATCCTGCTGCACTTCTCAAATGACCCGGGCACCGCCGGGTCCCCAAGCTAGTTGGATATAAATAAGGGGCACTGCTTAGTTAAGTCTTCGCCTGAGGCTGAAAAGATGTGACTTGGCCAAGTAGGGTTGCCACTTTTTGATATAGGAAATAAGGGACATTTACGGGATTTTTCACAAAAATAAGGGACACTTTATTAAAAGCTTGAAACTCAAATGTTAGGGATAAATAGTTTTATTAACAGAATAAGATAATGATTGAAACTCACAAAAGAAACTGACTTACACCCTCTTAACAGGACACGGTATGTTTCTGCATGCTTTGTCATGCAGGGAAAAAAACACTATTAGAGCTACCTTATTTTCTCCATCTGTATTTAGTACTTGACTTTGCTGACTTTAAAAGAGCACTGTCTAAACATTAAAATAAAATTTTATAAGACAGTACATCATTATTATTATGTCAATAGTTAATGGTACAGTATAGTATGGGATACACAGCATTGTATAGGATTTGGGATACACAGCTAGGGCTATTTTAAGAGCATCTCTCAAGCAACCAGAAACTATCTTCATCCAACATGATCTAACATTCCCCTTGGGTAACGGTTAATTGAGTCTACTGTACTTTGAAAAGTCCTGTATCGTCTCTTCCTTCCAACGGGGGCGCAGGCAGGCACACACTCGCAAGCGCGCGGCTGTCAGCCTGCTCTGCGAGTTGGAATCCCCGGGCAGGCATTGCCATGGAAACCGCAGTGCGCGCCTTCCTCTCGTCAACCCTGCCCAGTCCTGTCCTGTTAGTCAATAATAAAGGACAGGGCCTGAAAAAACGGGACACAAATTTTAGGGCCGAAATAAGGGACGTCCCTTAGAATAAGGGACATATGGCAACCCTATGGCCAAGGCTACCATTGGTTTTCAACAGCCAAGCAGGAATTCGTAGACCAATTCTCAAATCACTTGTGCACACTGGTCACAATATGTTAGGGTTGTTGTTGTTGGTTTTTTTTTTAAGAGAAAGAGACAAAATTTGTGGTGAAATCACAATATTTAAAGAAGATACCCTGAGATGCAATGAAGGAGGAGAGTCTACACAGACACCCTCATTACCAACAGAAAGTACTGAAAGGGTTTGCTTGGGAATTGACCTTGAGTTTGGAAGTTGTAGTTCACCTACAGCCAGAGAGCACTGTGGACTCAAACAATGTTATGTTGTTGTTTGTTTTCTATCCAGAATCACAATGTTGGAAGGAGGCTCACCACTTTAAGGTCCCTAAAACAGGCATGGGAAAACTTCGGCCCTCTGGGTGCTTTGGACTTCAACTCCCACCATTCCTAACAGCCTGAGGCCCTTTCCTGCTTAAGTGGCTGGGGGGGAGAAAAGGGCCTGAGGCTGCTAGGAATGGTGGGAGTTGGAGGCCTAATACACCTGGAAGGTCCAAGTTTGCCCATGCCAGCTTTCGACAGAGACCTCTTCCTCCCCCTTCCCCTTCGCGCCCTTTCTTCCCCCTCCTGCCGAACACTTACTTTTTCTTCTACACTGCCGCTTCTGCCGCCATTTTTATCTGAGGGGGCAGCGTGAGCGTGTTCAGGAGGGGGAAGGGAGGAAGACGTGACCCGTGCGGGCGCTACTGCGCAGATTCGCCCAGAGCAAAGCGAGGCAAAGCGAGCAGAGCGAGGCTGGGAAGAAGGGAGCCTGAGTGGAGAAGAAAATGTGTTCATCAGGAGGGGGAAGAAAGGGTACTGGAGGTTCCAATTTCCCACAGCACACCTGATGATAGCTCACGGCACACTGGTTGGGAAACACTGATCTAAAGAACCACAGAATTAATATTTGTGTTTAAGTGCATGGTGAGCCTGTTGTGTTTTCAACTTTGCTAAACTGCAGGTTCGAGTGCCTGGCATGCCTAGGTTTCAAAGTTTCAAATTAGACGCGAACAGGATTAAGGCAAGGATCAGAGGTTTTATTCACTTTGGCTAAAAGTAGATGTCAAGGAGAAAGTGCTCCCAAATCAGACATAAAGCCAATTGATACATACAAAGCATTTTATTAGAGACTTGATAGCAATTCAAATAATGACCTTTTGCTGCTCTGGGTGCTGATTGCTACAGGTTGTGATCTGTGTGCTGATTGGTGGAGGAGCACTTCCTGCTGCTGCAGCTGATTAGTTCCCCAGTCTAAGTTGTTCCCCAGTCTGTCAGGAAATTTAATTAACTGTTATTGTCCAGCAGGCATGTAGCCGGGGGCTAAGGGGCTTCACCCCCCGAAATTCTCAAGGTGGTCCGCGAAAGGCCTTATTGGTACATTATTTAAACTGTGATGTTTATTCATATCATGATCTGATCACCATGCTCATTATATCCCACATTAATGGGGTTATTGGGATAACAATACAAAAGGTTTGCTAGGGTAGACCCTCTTCCACCCAGTCTCAGCCCCGCCCCGAACCAAACTCAGCCCCCCGAACCAAAATCCTGGCTTCGGCCCTGTTGTCCAGTTTGAATCTTGTGGTTGTTTTCCGTGTCCACCTTTGGATGCTTAAAGGAAAGGAATGTGGGCAAGGTCCAGGATGGATAGGTTTTCATGGTTTTTAATTCTGTCAGTGATCCCACAATAGTTCTAAATTCCAAACTTAAAAAACAATGGGTGCCAAAACACCCATGGAGACACAAAGACAGGGTGCTGATCTTCCAGGCTGGCCATTGTTAGGTGGAGTTCATTGTTAGCCAGGAAGGATTAGCCCCAAGTGGGTGTTTGAACCACCAGGAGGAATAATGAGATTAGCCCTGTGTTCCCCCCAAGAGTGCTTGTGTAACTGTGTGTATACGTGGAAAGGTTATTCTTTAATGTCAGCCAGTGGGACCCTTTGTGGCCATCTAGTCAGACCTCTCTTAGTTGTGGGTTTTGGGGTCATGGTTTCAATAACAAGCCCACAGGACTTCCTTAGGAAAGGAATATGCAAACATCATTAGACAGTTCCTTCGCCTAAAATATAGTCTACAGCACCTAATATTTATTGCTGCTGTCCCATCCAAATAGTAAACAGAGGTTATTCTACTTTATTTTACAAGTTGATTCCAGAATCAGACAGAATCTGGTGCCATTAAAGTATTTAAACACTATATGCCTTTGAGATAAAGGGCTAGGCTTAAAATGAGATGGAGATTTTTCTGTTTCAGACATGTGAGAAGCTCTAAATTTTATGCTCAGATTAGAGCTTTTATTTACAAAAATAGCCTATCAGAATGAAAAGTGCTAGCTAGATCCGAACCTTATTGTGCAAGTTTTCGTCAATATGGTTATTTCCATTATATAGCTACTCAAAGTGGTGGTCTATGGATTGGTGTCAATTCACAACAAGGTTCCAGGAAAGAAAGAAAAACCCTACTGTAAATCAATGGGCATATATATGGTGCCAGTCTTTGGCACACAGGGAAACAAACAGCCTGCCACCCCCATGCATCAGAGAGTTTAACAGGTATTGCTCGAATGTACCTATGGCCAGATCTTTCCAAATCTCCTTAGCTATTAGTTGATGGTGCTTTGTACTGGGTCAGCTGCCAGTAGATTTCGACAATGGCAGAAGGAAAAATAGCAGCCCTACAAGAACCACTTTTCTGGACAGGCCATCATATGCAAAAAATATTATTTCTCCTTTTTATGATTGCCACCTTTTTCATATTATCTTTGAAGGGAATATGAAAAAAACAAAATGGGTGGGTGGGCAGGTATGGAAGGACGTTGAAAAAGGAGCTGTTTTGTTAATAGAGGTATACACAGTCACAGCATAAATTTGTATTAAAGGTATTGTGATACTGGAAATTTTGTAATTTTTTTCGGCATGCTGCCACATGGTATTTCCATCTTTTTATGATCCCAGTCCCAAGATAAACAATTCCTGTTTTCAAAAGTGGTATCTCCTAGCCCTGAATTGGTCCCAGGCTTCAAAATGGGACAAAATGCCCCTGCAATACTTAGAGGGCATGTGTGGGGAAAAATAAAGAGATGGTGTTAAGAGCCACAAAAAGCCCAATAAGCAGGCCATGTGCTTCAATGACCGCATATTAATGAAGGTGGAATACTTCACCCAAATAAATATCATCTTGCAAATTTTCTGCTGAACTTCATTTGTGACATTCATTCCTCTTCTTTGGAGCTCTTCACTGTCTATGTTGTAAACTAATAATTTGTTCCCTTAGAAAATCAGACCATCCTCCCTTATTAACAAACTTTAAAAATGGCTTCATACCGATTGCTCAGCCATTTGTTTACTTCTATCTCATTTTGAGGCCTGTTGAATAACCCTCAATACACATGTTGGCATTCCAACAGAACTCAAAAAGATTTAGTGATACAAGAACTTCTTCCTGTTGGCTCTTCTCCAGCAGTATCTGTTCTACACATTTGATCATTTTGTCAGTTCAGGCTTTCCTCAGGTAACACTCTCCAGCCATTAGGGCTGTTTTAAAATTTCAGATACTCCTGAATTTTGCAAGTTTTTGAGATACTTCCGACTTTTAAAAGCAATTTCAAGAGCAGTCCTTCCAAAAGGAATTCCAAAATCCAAATTCCGGATGTCATTTCCGAATTTTCTTGCTGATTGCTCATTGGCTGATGGCTAACAGCTAACTCTCCCTTCTGCTGACTTTTTGCCCATTTTTGAAAGCAGAAGCCATTTTTGAAGACTTTCGAATTTCGGAAATACTTCCGAATCAATTTCGAAATTTATCGGAATTGTTTCGGAAGTCTAAATCATCCGAAACGCTATCTATTACTAGATCTGAAACGAGTTTTGAAACGGTTTTTTAAATCAAACAGCCCTACCAGCCATTAGAGAAGCTATTTGTCAGCCTCTTAACTAAATTTCAGTTCAAGAATTTTTAGCTGCATTCATATGCATCCATCTTCTCTTCTCCCCATTTAGTTTGCCAGTGAGGTCCTCTGGTTGCCATTTGAGTCTGCTCCCTATACTCCCTTCCAAGAAATCCCAAGTTCAGGAAGATACCCATCAGACATTTCTATTGTAAAGACAAACCAAAGTAATTTAGTATCTAATCTACTTCAATTCCATTGTTACTCAATGATTTAATTGCCTTCACAGGTGATTTGTTTCTGATGTAGATGAGAATATACTCTTGCCACCTAGTTGTATTCAGCAATACCAAGAACCACTTATTTCTGAAATAGATGTCCTCTTCTTTGATGGCTTTGCCATGCTTGGGGGTACAAATTGAGCATCCCTTACAGGTTTTTTTTTTAAAAAATGCACCAACATTGTACACATAGGTAGCTGAGACAGTGAAACCTCTCCTTTCCGATGGTTCACTGTACCCAAATTTTAATTCATATGTAAAACTTAAAATGTTGTATAAAATTCAGGCAATGTGTTTAAGATGTATATAAAACAAATGTTTACTCTTGAATCCTGTTCTCCAAGGTATTATGTATAGACATGTAGATAAAGAAATCCCAATAATAAAAATCCAACACTTCTTGTACAAATTGAGATAACAGAAACTCAACCTGCACCTTTCTGACTTATTCATGCAGTGGAGACAGCTTCTGTATTGAGAAATATTGGAATGTCCAACTCTCCCAAAAATATTGTCCCTCTTGACTCACCTGTTATCATCTGAAATCAAGTGAAGTTAACTCAACAATTGGCTTAATCATCTAATTGTCTTCTCAATAGAAGACCTATTGAGAAGTTAACATCAAATGACATTTGACTTCAAAACAGGAAACATCTAAAATGTGGATTAGTATTGGATAGTCTCAACAAACGGGTGAACAATTGGCTGTTTCCCAACAATCATGACACAAGGCAATCTGTAAATTTCTAACTTCATGCAGTTATCAGAGCTGGGACACATTAAGTACAGCTTCTTGTAACAGTCTATTCACACAAGGACCTGTATGAATGTAGCTGTCAAATGAGCCTTGTCAAAAGAAGTGTTGAAAGAGAAATTCATGCTCACCCCAGCTTCTCATGTGTTTATATAATGCAGAGGAGGTATCCAATGCATTTGAAAGAAAACTGTTTTCCAGGCAGTCCCACACAGTTCAGAGCATGAAAGCACATGTGCTTACACATGAGCACGTAACAGTTTTGCTTTGGAAATCTACTATAATCAAAATGGCAAGTGCAGAAGTAAGGAACTCTTGTTGTGAATGTCTACTGATTTACTTTCTAGGAAGAGCTTACAGCTATGCTCTTTACCACAGGACTGTTTGAAGGGCCCCCAAGGGCAGTAACAGGGATGCGTCACATACGATCTGTCAATTTCTGGTTTAGAAAATAGGCATATACAGCAATGCTCTATGGCTATGCTATGGTAAAATAGCATTTCCATAGTATAAAGTGTAATTGACTATTTTTAAAAAATATACAGGTTTATGGTGAAAAATTAAATGTCCTATCCAGTATTAGTTACGGACCAAAAAGTGCATGCTTCTGCATAGTATTAATGTTCAAAAAATAGACATAACACATAGCATGCAAGAACAAGACACATACTTTCCTCCAATATCTTGTGCATGACTACTCTTCAGAGTCTGCACCTATAAAATTCTTCAAAGATACATGAAGTGCTTCATCTAGAACTTTGACATAATACTGAAATTTTGATGAACTAGTAATAACTAATAAGAAATTTGAGGCACTAAGATTTTATGCTATTTTAAGTATGTTTTCGAAGAGCCAAGTGATCGTGCAAACAAATGGAAGTGTAACCTTGCACAGAAACTGAAGGACATGACACATTTCTAAAACAGACTAAATTTGGCTACAGGAATCTAAATACCTTTCATCCATCCCATCCACCAATAATAGTGATTCAGTTTTCAGAATTATCCATTCACAACATCTAGTAAGAGAAAAATTATGTGAGTTAACAACAGCTATATGTTCTGTACTCATTGATTCTAGTTGTATTTGCTAAGTTGCATGCAAATCACTTTAATACTATTCTCCCCCTAACTTGTTTTTCTGCTATTAGAGGAGAAATAGTGATTAATTCTGCGGTTACTAATTCTGTAACCAGTGTCATCAAATGAAGTAAATTTGATTCCTTTAGTGTCTTACTCAATGACCATAAATGAACAAACATTTAATTTTACGCATTTGTTCCCTTGTTAACTCTTACTAATTAAAATCAGATTTATTGTAGAATTTACAGGATGCAATTATCTTCAATGACTCAAACAACATTGATGAAAAATGCCTACTGCTGTACATATTTTCTAAATGTAAAGGACCTTTGAAATATTTTAACTTAAATTTACATATGAACATCTGACAAACATCTTCTGCCAACACACTTGTTAAGTACAAGACAAATGACCTATCAGGATCAAGCCTGATGTATAACAATGTGCAGTCAACTAAAAAACTCACTGAAAAACACATAAATCTCTTTACATGCTTTCCAGAAGGTGCTCAGGCTTTTTTAAAGCTTTCTAGCATGCTATAATGCCAGGAGTAATCAAACTCAAAACTACTCTTGTAAAAATGTTATTTGCATAACCAAATTCAAGAATGACTTCTTTCCAGGAACAAAAATGGCACCATTTAAAATGGCACTAAGTGCACAATGGCACAGGAAAACCAAATGTTGAAAGCATCTCACTGGAAAACAGACTATAGTGTGTGTAAAGAGAGAACACAGTACAGCACATGAGATATTGGAATAAGTTTACTTTTCAAGTCCAGTTTAGAGTTTAGTGTAATTCTTTCCAACATAGAACGTACATGGATAGGCCCAGAAACAGGGGCAGCCAAATAAGTGAAGACAGGAATCTTAACAGTCTGTTGCCTCATATTTAATTATGAGATGTTCTGCTGATTCCTTCTAGCAGTAACTGCCCACTCTTAAAAAGGCTCTGAGCAATGACAACATGGGTCTAAAGCAACCGAGCAGTGCAATGTTGATCTTGCATTATCTAGATTGTGATAAACTTTTGACAACATGAAAGTTACTGCCATACCCACTGCCAATCAGACCCTGAAATACTGGTTCCAGTCCAAAATTGTCTGCTTTGGAGACATGACAGTCCAGCTCTGCCAGGCTTTTTATATGGGCAAGATCTGTTCTAAGACATTTTTGGAAGACTGTGGAATTCTGTCTGGGAATTTTACATCAAACTCAATAATAAGGTCTCCTCGCTGGTTTGGACTCTTTGGATAGGGAAGGCCTTCTCCAGGAATTCTTCGCTTCATTCCAGGTTTAATGACATCCTTGAACACCATTGGGATGGTCCTACCATCTAATGTTGGCGCATTCACAGTACAGCCGCACAGAGCCTGAAACATAAAAACAAAACAAACAATTAGTGATTTTTCCCCATAAAACAAGTTTTCTCTTTTGAAAGAGAAAAAAATGAGGTGTCAATTAATTACATCTTTATGAACACAAGTGTTTGCAAAACTGAGCTGAACTTTCAACTTCCCAGCGTTGCCCCATTTATATATTAAGTCATGCAATCTGCTTTATCAGCGTATTCTAACAAAGCTCTGATATTCTTGACAGCAATCTACTTCTAGCAGCTGCTCAGCAATTTGACAAGAATGTGTAGAATAACCATTACTATATAAGGGAAAGATGGTGTTAGATGTAACAACTTTCTTTTATCCAATTAAAAAAACAACTTCTACTTTATTTTTTCAGAGCCAAGCCTAGCATTTCAACTTACCTCACGGAGGCTGATCTTGGCTGGGTATACAATATCAGACCCATCTCTTCTAAAAATGCTGTGTGGCTTGTCCTTTAAAACAAAGACAATATCAGCTGGAATGTTGTTTGCTGTTTGGTCTCCTTCTTTGGGGAATGTAATCTTAGTTCCTTCTTTCCAGCCACGTTTGACATCAATTGTTAGAATCTTATCTTCATTGCGTGTCGTTTTTCCATCTGAATTTAGCCGTTTGTGAGAAATTTTCATTTTCTTGGTGCACCCACTGTAAATTTCCTCCAAGGATACTCTCAGCTCGTGAGTGATGGGTGGATCTGGTTTCCTTCGAACATTTTCATGGCCCCCACGAGAACGAGAAAAGCCCATGTTGCCAAAGTTTTGAAAATCTATGAAGGGGTCATCAATGTCCATATCGTCGTCACCATTCCTCTGGACAAAGAACGTATCAAAAGGATTCCGCCCACCAAAGAATTGTGCAAACATGGCATGAGGATCTCCATGAAAGGTGTAGGTGTATGAACTGCCATTGGGACCACCTTCACTGCAGCTGGGACCACCTCCCTTTAGTCCTGGAAGATAGAAAACACCATATACCTCAGTTTTCAGGTTACATTATCACTCAGAATATAAAAAGAAGCCTAAGTACTCGTATTTTTACTCATTTTACAGTTTTATGACATGTCAAAACAACTGAATAAGAAGGGTAATTATAAATACTTTGAACAAATCTCACACCCAACAGCTAACTTCACTATGTTTGTGTGTTGAGTATGCTAGTGTTGAAATCATATCAAACTACAATTCATAGTTATTCACAAGATCTACTAAATCCATGCTTCTGGATACAAAGCAAGATTCAGAATGCATTTCACCTCATCTGTATACTTTAATAAGTATAAATCTTGCTGAAAAACAGTCCTACTAAGGAAATGATAGCACTGCAATAGATAAGCACAAGAACATGCTAGAATATTCTAGCAAGTGCTAGAAGACTTGTGTAACAAAAGCTCCACCTATCTCAGACAGCCTGTCATGCAGCCCAATAGATGCAGCCAAATTACTACAACAACCATTTAAAGGAAAATGTTCAGAATGTTCTATGAATGCTAGCTGTGCAATCGCTACAATACAGAAAAGGTATGCCAGTCCCCCACGATCTGTAGAAATTAGTTGGGAGCTTCTCTTTTACACACTAAACATATCAACATACTGGATGTTCTTCAGAACAAGAAAGCATACAAAGCAAAAACAAATCCCTGACACACAGAGACTGATATGCAAAGCAGGACACTACAGAAATCCTACACAAGAGAGCTGTATTTATTGCTAAATCTGGGTGATTTCAAAGTAGGCTTTCCTATCAGGAAGAGCCTATAGATCAGTAGTTCTCAATTTTTGGTCTTCCTGGTGTTTTGGACATCAGCTCCCACTATTCCTAACGGCTAGTAAGCTGGCTAGGAGTTCTGGGAGTTGGAAGTCCAAATCAACCGGGGTATGAAAAGTTGAGAACCACTGCTGTAGATAATAGTGGATGTTGGAGGTTATAATTGGAACAATTTAAAGATGGCAACTCATCAGATTGGCTTCCAGAACCACAAAGTGAAGTAACTTGTTCTTCTTCAGCTCTTCTCGTCTACTTTCTACTTCAGGCATGGGCAAACTTCAGCCCTCCAGGTGTTTTGGAGTTCAACTCGCACAATTCCTAACAGGGCTGTTAGGATTGTGAGAATTGAAGTCTAAAACAACTGGGGGGCCTAAGTTTGCCCATGCCCATTCTACTTCATATTTCATGAAAAAGCTCATTGATGGTTGCAGCATCATTTTAAAAGTTGCTCCCGAGGAAAGGGCATCTGACTAGCTCTGGAAATTGTGGGTGAACATCAAGTAGACAGAAGGAGGCATCTCAAAATGTAGGAGGTCTTGCCTGGGTTGGCAGTGAGGACTGGGCTAAAGAACTCAAGCTGGGGACTTTGTCAAGGGAACAGGGATTGCCTCCAACAACTGTGCCAATATTCCGGTGCCTCCTTTCCACTCATCGTCCCTCACTTTTAGCCAGTATTAGTAAGGTAAAGGTTTCCCTTGATATTAAGCCTAGTCGTGTCCAACTCTGGGGGGTGGTGCTCACCTCCATTTATAAGCCAAAGAGCCAGCATTGTCCATATACACCTCCAAGGTCAGGAGGCCAGCATGACTGCATGGAGCACCATTACCTTCCTGCAGAAGCAGTACCTATTGATCTAGTCACATTTTGCATGTTTTTGAACTGCTCTGTTGGCAGGAGCTGGGGTAACAGCGGGAGCTCACCCCACTCCCTGGATTCAAACCGCCAACCTTTCAGTCAGCAAATTCAGCAGCTCAGCGGTTTAACTTGCTGCACCACCTGGGGGCTCTTCAGCCAGTTATTAGTTTTGATTAAAACCTTACATCAGGCCTGGGCAAACTTCGGCCCTCCGGGTGTTTTGGACTCCAACTCCCATAATTCCTAACAGCCTGTCGGCTGTTAGGAATTATGGAAGTTGGAGTCCAAAACACCCGGAGGGCCGAAGTTTGCCCAGGTCTGCTTTACATGTAGTAACCTTCAAAGAGATGCACCAACACCGATTTGTTGAGCTGCCAAGGAGACCCCTCCCTCTCTCCTCTGCTCTGCTCTTGGTGCCACAACTCGACCTCCCTGTGTATATTCTCGGGAATGGCAGGGGAATCAACAAGCTGAAGCCTGCCATAGATGTGGGTGAAACGTCAGGAGAAAATGCTTCTCTGGAACATTAGTATTATTTCAGGATTTTACCCTGCTCTTCTCAACCCCCGAGGAGGGACTCAGAGCGGCTTACAGTAAGGCGCAATTCGATGCCCACACAGTAACAATATAAGAACCCCAGAGCCCAGGGCCGATTCAGGGGGCTGATTTGATTCGGGGGCTGAGACTGGGTGGAAGAGGGTCTACCCTAGCAAACCTTTTGTATTGTTATCCCAATAACCCCATTAATATGGGATATAATGAGCATGGTGATCAGATCATGATTTAAATGCACATAACAGTTTAAATAATGTACCAGTAAGGCCTTTTCGTGGACCATCCTGAGAATTTCGGGGGGGGGTGAAGCCCCCTTAGCCCTCCCCCCCCCTGGCTACATGCCGGCCAGAACCCTTCAACTATTAAAATACATTAAAATACATTTACCTAAACATCATGCACATTCATTCCTGATTAAAACAATGTTCTGTCCATAAAAGCATGGGCCCTATTCATCCACTTTCCGTTAAAATCCCATCTAAAGTGCTGCCTTGTGCTGGTGTGCAAACGCCTGGTCCCACAGCCAGGATTTTACTTTTTTCCTGAATGCCAGGAGGGATGAGGTGGATCGTACATCGATAGGGAGCGCATTCCACAGGCGGGGAGCCACCACCGAGAAGGCCCTCTCCCTCGCCCCCACCAGCCACATTTGAGAACATGGCCATACAGCCCAGAAAACTCACAGCTACCCAAGCTGAAGCGGGTTTTCTCGGGATGGAACCACCCAGGCTGCATCTGCACTGCAGAATGAATGCACTCTAACGCTATGGATGCCTGTTTACAAGGCCGAAGAGTGCTGGTCCCTCAACGAACTACGGCTTCTGAAGACTCGAGCCGTGGCGTTTGAAGTCACGCGAAGGCGCATGCGCAGGTCCCTCCCTCTCTCCTCCCCCCCCCCCCCCCTCACCCCGCGGCCTCCTCGCACCTTCCTCGCCGAACTTGTCGAAGATCTCGCGCTTCTTGGGGTCGCTGAGCACGTCGTAGGCCTCGGCGATCTCCTTGAAGCGCTCCTCGGCGCCGGGGTCCTTGTTCTTGTCCGGGTGGTAGCGCAGCGCCTGCTTCTTATAGGCCTTCTTAATGTCGTCTTCGGTGGCCGCGCGGGACAGGCCCAGGATGCGGTAGTAGTCCTTGCCCATGGCTCGCCCTCGCCGCCTCGGGTTCCAGTGCCGGGGCGGGCGCGTCCCCTCCGGTTTTATACTGCGGGCGGAGGAATCTTCCAGAGCTCGCCACAACAATCTCCGCCTCGGCCCCGCCCACCCGTCCCGCTCTAGCCAATCGCCATCGAGCGCTCTGTCCTCTCCGCCAATGGGGAACCACTGCGGGATGGGCAAAGCTTGGAAGTTAACGGCTGCTGAGGGACTGAGCTGCGCGCGGGGGTTGCGGGGGAGGATTCTTCGTTGGGCCGCCAACGGTCCTCGCGCTCGGGGTTCTTAGATGCGCGCGCATGCAGTGGACGGGCCTGAAGTGGCGCGTGCCAAAGGAAACGTGTGGCCTTTGGGGATGTCAGCCGCCGCCGCCGCCGCCTCCGCCTCCTCCGTTAAAAAACAGCTCTGGGTGCATCTGCGTTGTGCAATGAACGCTGGTTTTGGCACCGTGGTTTAGTGCTGTGGGATCATGGGACTTGTAGTTTAGGGAGGCCACAGCACACAAAACTATAACTCTTTTGATTGCATAGCACGAAGCCATAGCAGTTACAAGTGGTGTCAGACCGCATCTATTCTACAATATAGAGATACATCCAACTGAACATGAGGAAGAACTTCCTGACTGTGAGAGCTGTTCATCAGTGGAACTCTCTGCCTTTGAGTGTGGTGGAGGCTCCTTCTTTTAAACAGAGGCTGGGTGGCCATCTGTCAGGGTTGCTTTGGTTGTGCTTTTCCTACATGGCAGGGGTTGGACTAGATGGCCCCTGTGGGTTCTGCCAGCTCTGTGTTGTCGAAGGCTTTTCTGGCATGGAATCACCGGGTAGCTGTGAGTTTTCCGGGCTGTATGGCCATCTTCCAGAAGCATTTTCTCCTGACGTTTCGCCCACATCTATGGCAGGCATCCTCAGGGTTTGTGAGATCTGTTGGAAACTAGGCAAGTGAGGTTTATATATCAGGGGTATGTCCAGGGTGGGAGAAAAAACTGCTTGAGGCAAGTGTGAATGTTGCAATTGGCCCCCTTGATTAGCACTGATGGCCTTGCAACTTTGTTCTTCAATGATTCTGTGCACTGTTCTTAACAGAGGAGCGCGTTCTTATCCCCAAGGCCACCTGTTGCTCTGGAAAGTGCCACCTCCATTTTTAAATTGCTGCCTGCCCCATGCTTACTTGGAAATATATCTAACATTTCTTCTTACATACCTTTTCTTCACAATTAAAAGTACCAAATTTGATAACCATTTGGATTGCTCATGTTCGGACCATTTCCTGCTCCACCATATACTTTGTATTGTATTATATTATGTACTAGCTGTCACCTGCCATACATTGCTGTGGCCCAGTCTGTATAGATGTGTTTTGAGTGTGTATATATATTTGTGTATATGTGTATACATATCCCCCTCGATGGACTGTCACCTTGTCGTGGTGAGGGGGCTTGCGTGTTCCAATGAACCTGCGGGCACAACGACTGGAGTCGTGCACTCCCAGGAGTGGCCGCGGGGGAGGTTCCAGACCAAGCACAGTCCGAAGAACCAAAGACCTCAATGGCGGAGTAGGCGGAGAATAACATGCTACATGTTACAACATGTTACAGCTGTGAAGGCGGAAGAAGGCTGCAACAGTTTTGAGAAGCCACGGCCGTTGTGTTAACCATGCCACTGTGGGACCTCACTCTGTGAAGACTGTGTGTTGGTCAGTTGTGCACTGACTTCCACACATTTTTAAAAAGTATGCACAGGCATCTTCCAAAGAAAATAAAAACAAACCAACAAAAGTCTCATGGTGATCAGCTAGTGGCAACGGGGGCAAGACTGAAATCTGGAAGCCCCTAGTCACAGACTGGCACATGGGAAGTGGATATGGACTCAGTCGTTCTACCTCAAGGTCCGAGGCAGTTGAGCAGTTTGGCAGCTGTATCCATGACTGAGCAGCCCTTTTTAGGATCCATTCTGCTCACCCCACATAGGGAAGGGGCTACAAAAGGTGCCCTAAACATAATCTGCCTCTGTTATCCCTGACTGAACTGCCGCGTCCAGTGAGGTCACCACCCTGCAGCCAAAAAAGAAAAATGAACTTCGGAACATGGAACATACGGACACTGATGGACAACACCAACAGTGAGCATCCCAAATGCAGAACTTCTATCATTGCGAAGGAGCTGGGACACTTTAACATCGACACTTCAGGAGACCCGGAGAGCAGGAGAGGGAAAGCTGAAGGAAGAAAAAGGAGGCTACACCTTCTTCTGGAAGGGACTGACTGAAGAAGACCAAAGAATGCACAGAGTTGGCTTTGCTATCAGAAATGATCTGGTGAAGCCTCTGACTGAAGCACCCACTGGCATCAATGAACAACTCTGAACTCTCCGAATTGAAATTTCCAAAAACCAACAGGCAACCATCATAAGTGCTTATGCACCAACACTAGATGCTGATGAAGAAACCAAGGAAAAAATTTACTGTCAGCTGGACACCGTCCTATTGGAGATACCTAAGGAGGACAAAATCATCCTCTTGGGGACTTTAATGCAAGAGTCGGACAAGACTTCGACCTGTGGCCAGGGACCATAGGAAAAGACGGGGTTGGAAACAGCAACTCAAATGGCATCTTGCGTCTCACCAAATGTGCGGAACACAACCTTGTCATCACCAACATGCTCTTCCGCCAGAAAAACAAATTCAATACATCATGGAAGCCCCCCTGGTCTAAACATTGGCATATCTTAGACTACGTAATCACACATGCCAGAGACCGCCCTGACGTGCTTCTCACAAGAGCCATGACAGGCACTGATGTCTGCTGGACAGACCACAGGCTAATAAACATTACATTTTTATTTATATAGATTGTTCTATACTGTGTTATATATTTAGGTTCCATGGCCAAAAATGTGCACATTATTCCAAAACACCACACCATGGCTTTATGTAAAGGAAGTATGGTTCTCTTCCCAATTATGCCCAGACCTAACATAGGTTTCACCTAATTAGCAAACTCGGTCACTGCACTACTCATACCTTGTAGACAACATTGAATTAATGATTCAGGACGGTGAAATCCCAGGAAGACAACAAAGAGCACCCAGTGCTTCTGTAATGGGAGTTTACGCAGGAATTTCCACTCTTTGTTCACCTCCTTGGCACTGTTTCGCTATGGCGTTTAATTTGTCCCGTGGGTGGGGCTGGTATGGCGGAGGGAGGTTGCCTTCCAGTTTGCAGCCCAGCCCTTGGCTCTTCTCCCAGGCAGCAGGTAAAAGATGGCAAAAGTCACTTCAATGCTGGCTTGTTTACGGCTTCTAGATGTTAAGAAACACTCATTTCCGATTGCCACCACTGTTCAAGGTGTCCACAAACTGAGCTCCCATCTGCGCTGATCATTTAATGATTTCCTATGTAATCATCTGCACAGTGAAACCACTTTCTTCAGTACCAGTTTGAGATTGCATAAGATGGGACCTAGGAGAGATCCTTCCCAGAAGTCAAGGGAGAAAGATAAAATCATTACCACAGAGAAATCACTGAAAACTATACAGATAGCATCAAACAATAATTGCAATATTTTCCCCTGTTTCTCTTTCTTCAAACTCCCGAAAATCTAACTAGCATTAAAGCGGGTTTTGGTACTTTTCGTGCAAAAAGTACAGTCAGAGAGTGATGCTGCACACGTGTTTAGCTAGAAAAGTGGGTTCTTGTGCCAAAAATCAGGCAGGGCACTTGCAATGTGAAAATAACACTGTGATTGAGGCGTTTTGATGCACTCTGTGCCTAACAGAAGATAACATAGGCTAGATGGGTGAAACAGTACAGATTGTGCTATGGGAGAACTTAATGCGAATATAGAGAGCACTGCGCATGACAGAGAGTCTGACCCCCTCCGTTGCTGGCACGGAGCCTGGAAGTCAATGTTTCAGCTTGGGAACATCAGAAGACTTAGCACTGATACTGTACTGTGAGAAAGACTAACATAATAAATGACTATTGTTCTTATTTAGAGGTGTAACTTTGAGATGTGATGCAAATGGAAATGAAATGTTTATTGGATTAATGAGATGTCATGTAAACAACAGTAATCACCAGCCAATTATGATTGTTTTTATCCATGAAGAAGGGGAGGGCTTAGCTGAAATGCCTCCATTGGGGTATAAAAGTCTTTGTATTGAAAGTGACGGGGTCTTTTGCCCCTGATTGCAGCGTGTTCTGCTGGCAGAAGCCCTCCAGCTGGTGCCAGAATAAACCTGTTTGATTTTTCACCTACTTCACAGTTGTCGTGTGTTCTCCCTCATCCTTGCGCCCGCACGTTCAGGTAGCTTGCTAAAGTTAACTTGGTACTCGGAGTTCCATAACTCCTTGATTTGGCTGCTTCAGCATAGTATTTGTAAACTGAGTTCTCCCATTGGCTACTCTTGCCTTTTGAAAGGGAAGACTTTTGCCATCTTTTACCTGCTGTCTGGGAGAAGAGCCAAGGGCCACATTTCTATACAGTTAGCCCTCCATATTAAAAAAAAAAAGGCTGACTAGCCGTACCCTGCCACGCATTGCTGTGGCAAAAAGTAAGAATCTTTGAAGTTGAAGTACCTACCTACTCCTTGCCCCCTTTTTATTTCCCTTCTCCTTTTTCTACTTTCTTCCTTCTCTACCTCTTTCTTTCATTGCTTCCTTCACTCTTTTGTTCCTTCCTTCTCTCCTTCCTTCCCTCCCCCTTTTTCTCCTTCTTCCCTTCTCTCCTTCCTTCCCTCCGTTTCCTTTGTTCTTTCACTTTTTATTTCCTTTCCCCCTTCTTTCCTTCTTTCCCTCTTTCCTGCCTGTCCTCCCCTTTTTCTTTCATTTCTCCTTTTCTTCCTTCCTTCCTTTGGTACCTCTTTCTTTCCCTCCTTCCTTCTCTCCTTCCTTCCTTCCTTCCCTCCTTTGTTCTTTCCCTCCCTTTTTCTCTCTTCCATTCCTTCCCTCTTTTCCTCCCTGCCTTCTTTTGTCCTTCCTTCCCATTTTCTTTCTTTCATGTTAGGGAGGTCTTGGCTTTAAGGGTGCCTCCTGTTGTTTCTCCCTCCTGTTGTTTTCTGCCTGCAGCCTAGGTGCCCGGGGCATCTTCCTCGTTCCCCTTCCCTTGTGCTCTGTGCCCACTTCTCCCACTGCCAGCACCATCTTGGGGTTCCTTGGTAGCTTGCAGACTATCTGCCGAGGCCAGAGCACATTGATAGCAGGTGGAGTGATCAATGGCAGTTGGTTGCCTTCGATCACTCTGCCATCCGCTATCCATCCTTGGAAGCCAAACAGAGGGAACAGAAGAGACAAGAGTGGGAAATACTAAGTGTTTTGGACTTAAATTCCCAGATTCCTTTCTCATTGTCCAAGGTAGCAGAGGTTTCTGGGAGTTGTAGTCTAGTGTGTGGGAATCACTGTGAGGAGCTGAGCCTCCCTTCTTGGGCCTCATGGAACCACTATGGTGGCTCCAGCTGCTGCCAGGGCTTGCCTCACCAAGCCTCCATGCTCCATGGGGCCAGGTCTTCTCCTTCCTTCCCTCTTTCCTGTGCATGCGCTCGCACCCCACACACCCCTCCCTGTACACTTTCACAGTGGATTTTTAGAATTTGTAAGTTATGTTTAGTTCTTTCTTTGTTTTATATTATTGTTGGTCACACCTTGCAGTGTGAGATGTTATGTTGCCAAATTTGGTGTGATTCCGTTCATTGGTTCTTTTGTTTACTTCAACCTAATTACGACAGCTGCTTTTTATATATTTAGATATCTAGAACGAATATAGATTGTGAACTTTCCTGTGGCACAAAGTGATGGGCTCTCAAGTATGGGAAATTCATGTCTGGGAAATGATGGTTCTCTCTGTGAGAAAACTGGCTAAGAAAGTGCAGGGCCTCAAGGGCATTCAGGGGAGTCAAAAGTAGCAACAGCAGATAACAAATTTAGTGAAGAGCTGAGTGATAAGGAGGATTTCCAAGGGAACCTACCTGTAGCTACGGAGATCAACAAAAGTCTTTGTTTACAAATAAGATCTGAAAATAGATTGCATCGTTCAGAGAGATTACGTGGGAAAGTTGTGAAGGAAATTCACAGGAAACGTGCGATTTCATGGATATCTATTAAACCACAAGTGGTTTACCTTAAGGCCAGTCCATGCAATGGTGCATTAGAGTGAGAAGCTAAGTCTGAGTTCTCTTGTTCCTGATTCAAGTCAAGCTTTGATTTTGCATTTTATATATCCTGAAGTTTTCTATGTTCCTGTTCTTGTACTCCTGTTCATGTTTTACTAGTCATACCTTCTTGATTGTGGACTTAAGCTGTATCTGTGATTCCTGGCTGTTGCTGGACTTTGTCACCTCTGGAACTTTACGAGACATTTGGATTATTGTTGGATTATCACCTGTTGCTAAACCTTTTTGGGATTATATATCTTCCTTTCTCATTCCTGATTTTATGTGCTTTTTATATGTTTCTACATTACACTGTATGTTTATATTCCTGGACTCTTGTGTGATGCAGTGTGGTTATAGGTGTTTCCAGGCCTGGAGGGCAACAAGCAGGACTTGAGCATCCATGCAGTTTGATACCCACAGGGCTGGAACCAGACTGCAGCAGATACCAGGAGTCCACAATACCTTTACACGCCTTCAAGATTACCACACCAGTGTATTCAAGAAATCTTTAATGCATGGCTTTTAATTCACTCAAAAACTCTTTTCAGATATTTGAATGCTACTACAAATAGTGCTTTTTTTTAAAAAAAATGTGCCAATGGGGAAAAACTGTTAGCTACTCTGAGTCCCTATGGGGAGAAAGTAGGATAGAAATAAAGTTAACAACAACAAAAATAGCTGATTCTGAAACGTCAAGAGTGTGGCCTTTGCAGTCAAAACTATTTTAGCATCATGTAAAATTACTTCTGTTTCTTTGTATATGGCATTTACACTTTGGTATCCAGGCCCCATCTACACTGCCATATAATTCAGTTTCAGAATGCAGTTTTACTGCATTGAGTCTTCACTATCGTATAATCCAGGTCCGTGCAGTTAAACTACATTTTGAAACTGCATTATATGGAAGTGTAGATGGGGTATTAGTGAGAGAGAAAACCTCTCCCAGATTGGCTTATACATTTTTAATTTGACAGTTCCCTGCCCTCAGTCTTGCAATAGAAAAAGACAAGGAAAAGGGAATGGCAGTGGAGAAAACTACTGAGTCCACCAGATGCTGGCCATTCTTCTCTCCTTCTAAAGCAGTGGTTCTCAACCTGTGGGCTCTGGTCAAATGGTCCCTGGTCAAAGTGGGCCAAGATCTCCCTAACATGAAAGAAAGAAAGAAAATGGGAAGGAAGGACAAAAAGAAGGCAGGGAGGAAAAGAGGGAAGGAATGAAAGAGAGAAAAAGGGAGGGAAAGAACAAAGGAGGGAAGGAAGGAGAGAAGGTAGAGAAGAAAGGTACCAAAGGAAGGCAGGGAGGAAGAAAAGGAGAAATGAAAGAAAAGGGGGAGGACAGGCAGGAAAGAGGGAAAGAAGGGGGAAAGGAAATAAAAAGTGAAAGAATGAAGGAAATGGAGGGAAGGAAGGAGAGAAGGGAAGAAGGAGAAAAAGGGGGAGGGAAGGAAGGAACAAAAGAGTAAAGGAAGCAATGAAAGAAAGAGGTAGAGAAGGAATGGATTACAAGCACAACTGATCTGGGATTGCAAAAGACCTGAATTTTTGGTTTGTAGCAACCTGAAGAAGGCATTGAATCAGGTATGTGTACAACTGGTGGGCCACTGTGTGATACAGAATGCTGGACTAGATGGGCTGAGGTCCGATTCAGCATGGCTCTTCTTATGTTCTTATGTTCTAATCATTAACTTTATTATAATTAATTAAACAATATGTGTCCATTTTTCTTCATTTGGAGTCCAAAGGCCACAACTTGGTGCCCATTTAAGAACATAAGAACATAAGAAGAGCCATGCTGAATCGGACCTCAGCCCATCTAGTCCAGCATTCTGTATCACACAGTGGCCCACCAGTTGTACACGGGGATCTCGAGCAGAAGGGAGGGCAAAACCCTGACCTGCTCCCGACCCCCACAACCAGTACCCAGGGAAATCCTGCCTACCTCAACCAACTCCGAGGTGGCACTTGAATGTCCTTTTCAGTAACTACTGATACACTTGGTATCCATGAATCTGTCTAATCCTGCCTTGAAGTTGTTCAGGCTGACCGCTGTCACAACCTCCTCTGGAAGTGAGTTCCATAACCCAATGACCCTCTGGGTGAAGAAATATTTCCTTTATTAGTCCTAATTTTCCTACCTTGGAGCTTCAGGGAGTGCCCTCTAGTCCTAGTGTTTTGTGACAAAGAAAATATTTTTCTTTATTCACCTTTTCTATCCCATGCATGATTTTATACACTTCGATCAAGTCACCTCTTAAACGCCGTCTTTCAAGGCTGAAAAGACCAAGGCGTTGCAACCTGGTTTCATAAGGGAGCCGCTCCATCCCTTGGATCATTCTTGTTGCCCTTTTCTGTACCTTTTCCAGTTCCGTTATATCCTTCTTAAGGTGCGGAGACCAGAATTGTACACAGTACTCCAAATGTGGCCTTACCATAGATTTGTAGAGAGGTAATACAACATTTGCTGACCTATTTTCGATTCCCTTTCTGATCATGCCTAGCATAGAATTTGCTTTTTTCACTGCTGCAGCGCACTGGGTTGACATCTTCATTGAGCTGTCCACCAAAACCCCAAGATCCCTTTCCTGGTTTGTCTCGGAAAGCTTTGACCCCATCAGTTGATAAGTGTAGTTGGGGTTCTTTGCCCCGATGTGCATGACTTTACACTTGTTTAGGTTAAAATGCATTTGCCACTTTGTTGCCCATTCACTCAATTTCGAGAGATCTTTCTGGAGCTCTTTACAATCAGTTTCATTTTTAACTACCCTGAACAATTTAAACACATCTAAATACTTTAAAATGATTTTTAAAATGTATTCAATATGTTGTGTTATGTGCCATCCATGCTTACGGATGGGACTTGGCTATGTTAGTAGGGAACTGACTATTAACATGTCCAAACAATTTTAATCACATCTGTACATCAGTTTTAAATATCTGTGTTTAAATTTGCATCAGAAAATGTTTTTACATATCATTGTTGCTTTGTTAGATAAACACACACATACACATGCACACACCAAATAAGAAAGGGTAAGCTGTAAGGGAGAGAACAGGGGCCTGGCCCAGCATCAAGGTGCCTTGGTTCTAGCAGCTGATGCAAGGCCCTCCCTCCAGACCAGAGCTTTCCAATTATTTTATGTTGGTGACACACATTTTAGACATGTGCAATTTCACGACACAATAATTCAGTTTTACTAGCAAACCGGAGGTGAAACCAACGTCTTATAAGGGATATGAACACATACATGAGTTGTGGTAATAAAATGTATGGGGATATAACATCTCATGAAAATCTTTCATTTATATTTTTATAAAATATATGATTCATTGCTTATTTCACATAAATACAGCGATTTTTCATTAGGTTTGTGTGACACACCTACCACTACAGCTGCCACACAAACGTGTCATGATGCAGAGTTTAGAAAGCTCTGCTCTATCCCAACTGCCATTGCTGTGACTCATGTGGTTCCCAGCTTTTATTTTGACTAGGGTTAGGGTTAGCTGAGAGGTTATAGGAAGACCAGGTACACAACGTGCTTCATAAGAACCAAACTGAAAGAGCCATTTTCTGCATCAGTATTCAAACCAAATATTAATTTCACATGAAACATAATACAGTTCTACTACTACAAGTACAGTGGTTAATTACATTAACTCACAAAGCTAAACTATAAAAGTGTGCTAAACATTGAGTACAGGTGTGTGTCTGATACATAGTAACGGATGTTTAATTTGCCCTCCCAAGGAATTTGGACAATTGACAAACTGAGGGATTGGCCATGGGAAATATTTTAAATAATAGAGTTATGGACTTCTAACATACTTTCTGTTCCTTGTGCAGGACTACTCCTAGGGTGACAGGCCTCCTCAGTATCTGCCCAGCAGCTCAGCACTTAATTGAACAAACTGCGCTTAAGGACAAAGTAAATACCTGAAGGTCCTTCATCCATGCCTTGAAGGTTCTATAAACAGAGAAGGGAGTGGAAGTGCTTTTGTGGCCCTGAGGAGAAAGGCACAGTTTATTTCACAATTTCAGCAGTGAGGGACTTGATCTACCTCCACTGCATTGATCTCATTTGTGATTGAGTTCGGCTGGGGTGGTCCCAAAGAGAGAGGTGTCAGAATCCTGTTCACAGAGTTACTGCTAAAGCAGCCGCTCACTATCTTGTAGTCAAAAGGCAGCCTGGAGTCAAACATAGTAGTCAGTCCAAACAAGGGTGAAACAGAGAGTAATTCATTCCGAAAACTTCAATGCCAAGCAATCTCACCAACACAGATATTGTTAAGTCCAGTCGCCAAAGTCAAGGTCTAATCAAGACTTCACCAGCAGAAGTTCCAGCTGTAGCAGTTGCACCACATTTCTCCCAGCAGCTAACCAAATCAGCCTCCAACTACTTATGCAACTTTCCCAAGTGTTCTCACCATCCCTGAGCCAATTAATTAGCTACTTCATCTGATGGCTGGTGGCAGAAGGAGGTGGTGATCTGCTTGACTGTGAGGCATGGGGAATCCGGTACCCCATGCCTCATATCGCCTGGAGGGAGATCACATGAGGGGAAATGTGGAGCGAGTGTGGTGCACACGATTTCCCCGCATTGGTTGGGCAACACGGGAAGCTTCCTGTGTTGCCAGTGCAGCAGCAGCATGCTGATTCTGCCTCTCTGCACCCACAGAGTCATCACAACATCGTTTGATGGGAGCCAACCAGCTCCATGGGTGACAGAGGCTAGATCAGCATTTGCCGCTAAATCTAGCCTCATATGATGAGATGATAGATCTCATCAGTTGAATGGCATCAGTCCTTAATTGCAGCCTAGCTGGAATACTTACCTCCTGGTCTGCTTCCTGAAGTTCCCGATCCTGCCCTGACTCTGTATCCCTTGAGGTTGCTGCTCCTGCTCTACAGAGATAGGTTCATCAGTGTCAGGCTGCTCATGCTGCTGCTCTGTTTTTTCCCTTCACTGAGATGCTGGGTGAAGACCCCCTTCATCTTCATCCTCATCACAAGCCCTGGCAAAGGGGGGCCATCCCTATCTGAATTTGGGTATGGGAAATGTGGGGACATCAATGCAATGTCGGTGTGGTATATTACGAGTAAGGACCCCATTATACAGATCACTCCCTCCCCCCCCAAGTTGGTGCTGTTTTGCAGACAAAACAGAAGGTGCTCATGGTGCCTCACAGCAACCCGCATAAGTGCCACCCTTCCCCATCACATGGGGACATTGGGACAAAGCGCGTTGGCGCCCTAACCCTTCCCCCATCAGAAGAGGGGGAAGGCCAAAAATGCAGGTAGCTCCATTGGAGCTATCCAAAAGACACCTTACCTCCCATTGTTCAGCAATCAGTGGGGCGGGGAACAGCCTGTGTCATGTGATGGCACTCGGCAGGCCCCGTCCCAAAGAGGAGCAAAGAGCCCAAAACCCCCAGTGTGGTGAGGTGGGGCACTAAGGGAGAAGGTGAACTCTGGGGCAGCTTTGCGGAAGCAGGCTCTGGTGTAGAGAACTTTATAGTCTCAACTGTGAAGCTTTGCAGCTTCTCTCTTTTCCTAAGGCCCAGTCAGGTGAGCAAGGAAGGATAAACCTAACCCAGCTACATCATGCCATATTATACTTTCCTTGGTTTCACTTTTCCCAAATAATAAATATATACCAGGTTTCAAACTGTCCGTATCAACATATTGAAAAGTTTTCTTTGTGTGTGTGTGTGACAAAACCAACGGCTTCTGAGCACACTCTTGTTTCTCCTTGCTCCTTGCAAAAATTGGAAAAGGAGATTCATACTTTGAAGTATCCTTGGCAACTTTCTCTAATCATCATCTTGCTCACATATGTTTCAGCATTTCAGTTGAATGTTCCAAAGAAGTATTAGCTGTATTCAGCTGACTAAGCAAGAGTAAGAAGAATGATATGAACAACAAGAAAATACACGATTCTCCAAAACCAGTACAAAGCAACAACAAAAATACTCACCCAGACAGGTTAGAACAGAATAAGCTAAAGGAGAATTTAGGATGAATGGAAGGAGTAAAGTACAAAGATATATTTCAACTGATATGCATAGAAACTTGTCGTGACAGATGGGAATAAAATAAAAAGCCAGACTGGAAATATACAGTATAGAAACGGAGTGTGCCAAGTCATAATTACATTATTTTTAGAAATGAGATTCTTTCTAGAAGGGCAAGACTTGCAATGAATATACAAAGGATCTGGCTTGTTTGGAGATTGCCTAGGAGTGTGAATCACACCCTGCTATGACTCATAAATCAAAAGAGAAACTTTAACATCTTCCCCCTTCCTTAAGTTTGTCTCAAATGTTCAAGAGCAGCCAAACCTAGATATGGATGCTTGAATACGGACAGGTTTTATAAATAAAAGTGTAATAATGTTAAATAATGTGGTAATTCTGTTATCTCTATATCATATCATTACTATTTCTAGCCTTGTGCTGAAACAAAGATATTCATTGCCTTCTGAGCAGAACTCTAATTTCTTCCCACTCTTATGAGATATACTTGGAATAAAATTATTACCTTTTGCTCCAATCTATATAAATAAAAATGTAATGTTCATTAGTGGGATTAACATAACTCAGAAACCACTGGACAAATTGACACCAAATTTGGCCACAAGACATCTACTAACCCATGGTGTGACAATCACTAAAAAAATTGATTTTATCATTTGGGAGCTGTAGTTGCTGGGATTTATAGTTCACCTACAATCAAAGATCATTCTGAACTCCACCAATGATGGAATTGAACCAAATGTGGCACACAGGACTCCCATGGCCAACAGAAAACACTAGAAGGGTTTGGTGGGCATTGACCTTGAGTTTGGGAGTTGTAGTTCCAGAAAGCACTGTGGACTCAAACAATGATGGATCTGGACCAGACTTGGCATGAATACTCAATATGCTCAAATATGAACACAGGTAGAGTTTGGGGGAAATATACCTTGACATTTGGGTGTTGTAGTTACTGGGATTTATAGTTCACCTACAATCAAAGAGCATTCTGAACCCCACAAATGACAGAATTGGGGCAAACCTCCCACACAGAACACCCATGACCAACAGAAAATACTTAAGGCCAGGGCAAGAAAACGTAATCAAAGCCCTCCTGACAAAGAGCCATCCAGCCATAGCTATAGATAGGTATATATGATTCACACATGCACACACATATCGTATCATAGATTTGAAAGGGGCCCCTAAAGAAGGACAATTATATGTTGCCTGTTCCAGAATAGGCAAACCAGACAATCTCCACATCAATACTGACAAAGAAACAACAAGAAATACTGTTTACCCACAAGCATAAAAATTTACATATATTAGAAACCAACACTTTCTCATTACTTTATTTTCCAAATCACCAGACTGGGCCACAGTAACACATGGCAGGGGACAGTTAGTTTTTCCATATTAGCCAATCTGGGGGGGGGGAGGTTACTTTTCATGTAGTCTGCGTCTCAGTTCTGCTTCTCCTTGGGGAAGAGGGTAGGGGCAATTTGATTATCCCCCTGAAACTATTTTTTTTCCATTCAAAGTCACATGATGTGTACATACGTGCCCATACATAGTATATCAGATGGAAGTGAGCAGATGTCTTTTCCCCAACAAGGATTCATGGCAAGCAGGTACAAAGGTGCTACAGTTTCTGTAAGCTCCGGCAAGGGGGGTCTAGTAAATCAAACTCACTCCAAGCGTGGTTGAAGGAAAGATGGTTTAATAGGTCCTTAATCCAAAGTAGGCAAAGATAGACTAAAGTTTTCCCGCGAGGTTTTCTTCAAAAGCCCTCCCTGGCCCGCCCCCTGCTGTGCCCCTCCTTCCTCAGGGATGACCATCCGGCTCTCCGCATATCACAGTTCAGGACAAGGGTCCTGGCACTTCACAGGGCGGTTCCAGTTCCAAGCCCGCCAAATGCTGTTCTTATCTGATGGCGCGAGGCTTGACCCGTTAGGGCAACAACCGGGTCAAGCGGCGCTGACATAGCGCCCCCCTCCGGAAAGGAGCGACCTGCAAGGGAGAGAAGAACAAAGGGGAGGGAGAAATCAGGGTCCCGGTTTAGCGGGGAAGGCGGCATGGAAAGCCTTCAGCAGTTTCGGGGCCGTTACGTGCTGGGCAAGCACCCATTCAGGGTGTAAGTCTTTGACAGTCCATTTAACTAGGTAGCTAAGGCGGCCCTTGAGGCGCCGCGAGTCCAAAATTTCCCTGATCTCAAAGTGGGTGTGGGGCCCCACCATGATAGGCACCGGAGCGTCTTCGGGCTCGGACCACTTCCGGTCGGACACAGCTTTCTTGAGTAAGCTCACGTGGAAGACTGGGTGGACCTTGCGCCAGGTGTGTGGGAGGTCCAGTTTAATTGCCACGGGGTTAATAACTTCCACCACGCTGAGGGGCCCCACAAACTTATTCGCAAACTTGCGTGACTGCTGGGTGGACTTGAGGTGCTTGGTGGACAGGAACACGCGGTCCCCAATGGCGTAGACTGGCTGGGGCCCCCGCTTCTTGTCGGCGTACAGCTTGTAAGAGTCCCGAGCCTGTCGCAGCGCCGTCTGTATTTGCGGCCAAGCGGCTGCCACCTTGGCCCCCCAGTCCGTCGGCGGTGCGGCTGGGTCTGCCGCCGGGGCCAGCGCTGGGAAGGGGGGAAAGTCTCGGCCGGAGACGACCCGGAACGGCGAGGCCCCCGTTGAGGCGTGTTCGGAGTTGTTGTAGCTGTATTCCGCCACGTCTAGTAGCTCAGCCCAGTTGTCCTGCTGGTAGGTGGAGTAGCATCGGAGGTACTGTTGCAAGGTCCGCTGGACTCGTTCCGTCGCGCCGTCAGTCTCCGGGTGAAAAGCTGTGCTCAGAGCCCACTGCGAGCCCAGGCCCGCTAGGAACGCCTTCCAGAACCTGGACGTGAACTGTGGGCCCCGGTCACTCACGACCCGGCGCGGGCACCCGTGGAGCCGGAAGACGTGATGCGTGAATAGGCGGGCCAACTCTGGGGCAGTAGGGAGTCGGCGGAGCGGAACGAAGTGAGCCTGCTTGGAGAAGAGGTCCACCACCGTCCAAATGGTGGTGTATCCGCCGCTGGGCGGCAGGTCAACTACAAAGTCCATGGCGATTTCACTCCAGGGCTCGGCGGGGTCGGCGACCGTCTGTAGGAGACCCGTCGGGCGGCCCGGCTTAGGTTTGTTCTTTGCACACACCTCGCATTCAGAGATGTAGTCGTTAGTGTCCTTCCGCATCGCCGGCCACCAGAACTGCTGGGCCAGCAGCTTCAGGGTCTTGGTGAGGCCGAAATGGCCGGACAATGTGGAGTCATGGCCCTGGGCCAGGATCCGGGCCCGTTGGCTCAGCGGGACGTAGAGTTTGTCCTTGTAGTAGCAGATCCCCCCGGCTTCGGTCAGATCCGGCCGGTGCTCCTGGAGCCATGCATCTGCGCTGTAGGCCGCTGCCAAGTCCGCCAACAGCTCCGGCGATCCGGGGACGGCGGGCTGAGGGACCTTTGCTGCCGCCCGGGTGCGGGCCACCAGGCCCAACTGGCGCTTGGTGAACACGGTCCCCATCTCCTCGGGTGCCGAGTAGTCGGCCTCAGGCATCCGAGACAGGGTGTCGGCTAGCACGTTCTTCGGGCCGGGCAAGTATTTGAGCTCAAAGTTGAAGCGGCTGAAGAACTGCGCCCATCTCAGCTGCTTCACGTTGAGCCTTTGCGGGGACTGCAGTGCCTGTAGGTTCTTGTGGTCCGTCCACACTTCGAAGGGCAAGGCGGTGCCTTCCAGGAAGTGCCTCCAGTGGCTCAGGGCGGCTCGTACTGCAAAGGACTCCTTCTCCCATACATGCCAGCGCTTCTCCGACGGCGTGAACTTCTTGGAGAGGTAAGCACAAGGTCGCAGGGTGCCTCCGTCGTCCCGCTGCAGGAGTACAGCCCCATAGGCCGCCTCGGAGGCATCGCACTGCACTGTGAACGGCCGGTCGGGCTGGGGGTGCGTCAGCAGTGGCTGACTGGTGAAGCTCTGTTTGAGGCTGTCGAAGGCGGCCTGGCACTGTGGCGTCCAGCTCAACTTGGCCCCTGGGGACCTTGCTTTTTTCGTCTCCCCCAAGCCTTTAGTTTTTAACAGTTCAGTCAGGGGAGCGCTATCTTGGCAAAGTCCTGGATGAACTGCCGGTAGAAATTAGCGAACCCCAGGAAGCCTTGCAGTTGCCGCCGGGTCCGGGGCGCCTCCCATGCCAACACATCCCGTACCTTACTGGGGTCCATGGCCAAGCCCCTCGTGGAGATCCGGTACCCCAAATAGTCCAACTCCTGTTTGTGGAACTCACACTTGGACAGCTTGACGAAGAGCTGGTTGTCCCGCAGGCGGCGCAGCACCTCCCGGGTCAGTTCAATATGTTCTGCCTCCGACGTAGAGTAGATAAGCACATCATCCAGATAGACTAGAACTCCCTTGTAGAGCAAGTCCCTGAAGATTTCATTGATAAACTGCTGGAATATCTTTGGAGCTCCTTTGAGTCCGAACGGGGTGACCTTGAATTGGTACTGCCCCAGGTGGCAGTTAAACGCCGTCTTCCAACAATCCTCGTCTTTCACCCTTATCCTATAAAAGGCTTCACGAATGTCCAACTTAGTGAAAAGCCGCGCCCCTCCCAGCTGGGCCAGTATCTCCGACATCAGGGGCAGCGGGTAGGAACTGGCAGCGCTGATGGCGTTGAGGCCGCGATAGTCCACACACAAGCGCAAGGACCCATCCGCCTTGGGGCGGAACAGGACTGGGGCTGCCAGCGGGCTGGTGGATTTCTCAATAAATCCTCTTTCCATGTTTTTATCAATAAAGTCTCTTAATGCCTTCCTCTCTGGCTCTGAAAGGGCGTATAGCTTGGGCCTGGGTAGGTTGGCGCCTTTGTCAATTTCAATTGCGCAGTCAGACTTCCGGTGGAGAGGCAGCTGGTCACTTTCCCGCTCGCTAAAGACTTCCTCCAAGTCCCGGTATTCTCGCGGGATGTCGCTGGGTTGGCTCTCTGCTGCCCCCACCCCAGCTCCCTCGTGCTCTGGGGCTCCACCTTCTCTTGGGTCATCTATTCTTGCCCGCGCTTCTCCGTTCCGGAATTTCACGGCCCCCAACTCCCAGTCGACCTGTGGGTTCTGGGCGCGCAGCCAGGGGGCCCCTAGGATGATAGGCTGGTGGGCCATCGCGGAAATCACGAATCTCAGCGCCTCATGGTGGGACCCAATCTGGACTTTTATCTCTCCTGTCTTGTGGGTGGCTGGTTTCCCATTAGCGGGGGACCCATCCAGCTGGGAGAAGAGGATCTGTTCGATCAAGGCCTGGGGCTTTATCCCCAACTGCTTCGCCAACTGGGGGGACATTAGGCACCTAGTGCACCCGCTGTCCAGCATGGCCACTGTCTCTAGGGGCTGGGGCGCCCCGGGCCCCCACACTTTAACATCAAACTTGTAGGTGTCACACCCAAGGGGATCAGACTCACCGCCCGGAAGGGTTTGGATCTGCCGCTGGGCGTCTACAGCAGATCGTTGTCGTTTCCCGCCATCCATTCAGGGTCGCTCTCCTCCGTCTCTGGCTCCAGCTCCTCCGCCTCTCGTAGGCTCCGGGGCGCCTGAGCAGTCTCCGCAGCGGCGGCCGCTTTTCCTCGGACTGGAGTCTTGGCTTGGGGGGTTAGTTTGGCCTCCGGCACCTTTTCCGGCTTCGGTGAGGGGGGCTTCTTGCGGCAATCCGCTGCTCGGTGGCCCTCTCGGCCGCACGAGAAGCAGGCTCCCCTCTTACCCCTTTGGCCTTCCCGGCTGCCGGACCGGGCCCTCGGCGATGGCTTCCGCCCCGATCCCGGCCTCCCCGACGGGGCCGACCCCACTCCTCGGGTTCTCCCGCTATCTCTGTAGCGTCGCGGCATCTGCTCCATGTCGCACTCCACTCTCCCCGCCGAGACAATCCAGTCCTCTAAAGTCTCGGGGTTTCCCCGGTGCATGGCCCACTCAAGGATGTCCTGCCTCAGGCCTGCCTTGAAACACTCTAATATGGTGGTCGCCGACCAGCCCCGGATCTTCCCTGCTAGGGCCTTGAAGCTTAAGGCATATTCCAACACGGACCTCTGGCCTTGATAAATCTTTCTCAACTGGGCCTTGGCCTTCTCACCGGCCAGGGGGTCCCCGAAACGGGTTTGTAGGGCATCTAGGAAGGCGTCTAACCGCCTCAGCTGCAGTGCTTGGGTGTCCGTCATTTGCACCAGCCAATCAGCTGCGGCCTCCTTCAGGTTGGCCCCCACAGCCCGCACCTTGGCCCCTTCCGAAGGGAATGAATCCCCATAGTCCAGCATATAGTTCTGTACGTTGGTGACAAAGTAGGATAGTTGGCGGGGGTTCCCGTCGAATTTTACCTTCAGGTCCCTCCGGCTTCCCGCCGCCTCTTGGCTCTGGTCGGCCTGGCCCAGGTTGAAGGTGGAGGCTCCCCTGGATGGGATGAAGTCGTCTCCGCTGTCCCGGAAAGTCACTCTCCCCGACGGTCTGGCCGGCCGCTCCGTGGCTTGGCTCACCGACCTCTCCCGGTGTCGGGCATCCGGTGCGGCCCACGGCAACTCCTCCGGTCTGGCCAGTAATACTTCCATCTGGGACTGGAGCTTCTGCACCGCCTCCGTCAGCTGGAATACTTGCACCTCCAGCCGTAGTTCGGCGGTGCTAGGGAACCCGCCGCCCCTGGCTGGGTTCCTGCCTCCGGAGCGCGCCGGCACCTTGCGCCGGGTCCCGTCCTTCGCCGTGGGGGTGAGGAGCGGCGGCGCCTCTGCCCCCATCTCCGCGCCTCCGGCCTGAGCTGCTGCCGCGGGGGCTCCGGCTTCGTCTCCATCCCCGTCCTCCTCAATGTCCTCTTCCTCACCCAAGTCCTCGGGGAGCAGGTCATCGAGGGGATCCATCTCCGCTTGAGACATCTTACGAAGGTGGCTACGGTCGGAAGGCTTTCACGGCTGTAGAAGTTGGTGAGTCTATCTTTATGTACGCTCCGGCAAGGGGGGTCTAGTAAATCAAACTCACTCCAAGCGTGGTTGAAGGAAAGATGGTTTAATAGGTCCTTAATCCAAAGTAGGCAAAGATAGACTAAAGTTTTCCCACGCGAGGATCTCTTCAAAAGCCCTCCCTGGCCCGCCCCCCTGCTGTGCCCCTCCTTCCTCAGGGATGACCATCCGGCTCTCCGCATATCAAAGTTCAGGAAAAGGAGCCTGGCACTTCAAAGGGCGGTTCCAGTTCAAAGCCCGCCAGATGCTGTTCTTATCTGATGGCGTGCGAGGCTTGACCCATTAGGGCAACAACCGGGTCAAGCGGCGCTGACAGTTTCAGAGTGTAGCACCCCTGGGCTCCTTTGTGCCACTGGGAGGAGGGGATGCGCAGGGGGTCCCGTTGACATTGGGACCCGCACAGGCTGACAGGGATTCTGAAGATGAATTAGAAGGCCCAGACCAAGATTGGTCTGCAGCACCTTGCCCAGTTCGCCTGTAGAGAGCTTAGCCTGGGATCTTGAGTGGGAGGATTCTCTCGGAGAAGGAGCCGGCCAGGTGGAGATGGGAGGCAGTGAATCTGGGAGTGTGGATAGTTATGAATTCCCAACGGCCGAGGTTCCCAAGAGCTAGCCGGGCAGCAGATGGAGGCTAGCGGCTGGGAATCTCCGGGGAGGCAGCTTCTCAAGGAG
Organism: Anolis apletophallus; assembly: GCA_030556195.1. NCBI lineage: Eukaryota > Metazoa > Chordata > Lepidosauria > Squamata > Anolidae > Anolis > Anolis apletophallus. The sequence continues at coordinate 121,116,945 of JARBWK010000001.1, read as the reverse complement.
ATAGCGATAATGGGATGGAAGAACGGGGCCGTTCTCACAACAGGCGCAGGGACATAGAGGAGGGTCGGAGGAGCTGGCATCTGTCCCTAGACCGTCACCGTTCGGAGAGTAGAGACTGGAGGCGCCGAGCCCTAGATCGTCGGGGTTCCAGGCCGAGGGATTAAGAACGGCCCCGTGGGAATCGATCCCCAGTTCTCCGGCCACGTCTGATCTGAAGGGCGTGAAAGCGGAGTGAATCCTGGAGCCTAGTTTGGCTCGCCATCGACCAAGACCTTGCCTTGTTTGAGATTCGCATTGGTGCGGATCCCTTGCTACGTTCCGGAGTGAATCCGGGAGCCTTGCCAAGCTTTTTACCACGTTTGCTTTTGAATTTACCTTTGGAACTTTACTTACTTCACTGGACTGCAGCTTCGTGCTGATTGCTTTGTTCTATGAACTTTATTAAGTGAATTGCTTTCTGGACTTGCTTTTATTCAATAAACATAGTTAGCCTTTGCTACGTCTCCGTGTGTGTGTTAAAGGGGCAGTTCTAAGTCGGTGATTGTGACACAGAGTGACCCTGGAAACCAGAGAATGACTGGCCAGCTAACTTGGGGGAGCTCATATACTGTTGTTGCTGCTTCAAGATGTTGCCTTCCATTGCAACATCTTGTGAGGATTTATTGTGGCTGTGTAGCTTCTTTGAATCCGAAACTATAAGTTCATACTGAAACCCCACTTGAACCTTATTATTTTTTTACTTTATTTTCACTTTATTTTATTACTATGAGATACATAAAATAGAAGGCAAACCAGAAAGAATGATTTTTCAGATTCACAGTCACCCAATGGGTGTCCATGGCTGAGTGGAGATTTGAATTCTGGTCTCCAGAATCATAATCTAATGTGTTGAAATATGTAGGAAGCTGGGAATGATGGAAATAAAATTCCCAACTCCACCTTAAAAGGAAAAACACAGCGGCAAGCGGAAGAACTTAGGACACTTGAAGTTTCTTGTTGCAAAGGTTGACTTCAGTACTTTAATGTTGTAAAATTCATAAAGTATAGTCCAGTCAGCAAAATATATCCACTACAAGATAAATTCTCTTGCATGGCAGTACAAAAACACAAACATAGATACAGGAGGTTTTGTTTGCTCACGCTCCGAGACTCACAGATCCTTCTGCTCCAGTAGCTTGCATCCATGAAGTGGTTCTCCAGAGAAAAACAAAACTACCACAAAACAGTAACAGGATAAACAGAGTCTTCAGTTTTCTTTGTCATTAGCTTTGGCAAAGATATCAGCGTGTCTTTACAAACAAACTCTTTCTCCTCCTTATCAGCCAAACGCTCAGCCAGCTTTCTTCTGCTTCAATCCCCCACACATTTAGCACAGCAGAGAGATTTTATAGCAACCAGGAAACCACTCCCCAAACACAGCTCAGCACACAGCTGATTAATTGATTACTCCACAGTGGAAATCTACTCAGATACTACAACAGGTATAAACTGTTCACTTAACTCTTTATTTCCAACACAATGCTCAAACGACAACAGAACATTGACTATACGTACGTGCATACTCATATAAATCAAATAATTGCTGGGAAAGTTCACACACACCTGTGCCAGGGAGTTTTAAAAAATCCTAAGGGCTGCCCCTTATTCTATGTGGAAAAGATTCTGCAGGAATCATGTTAATGGGAAATCCATATATACACTGTTGGCATGTCTCCTAATTCCAATTTTACTCTCCCCTGTACAGGGGCGGTCCGAGCTCTCCCCGGGGGGTAAGCAGACTTAATTTTGTCCCCCCGCGGCTCCCGGCCGCGCCTGCGCATGCACGGAAATTCACGCATGCGCAGTGGGTACCGAGCACGCCGCCCCGCCCCGCCTCTGCAGCCAGCCGCGCCGTCCAGTGCGCGGCGGTGGCAGCGGCCTCTTCCTCCTTCCCTCCCTCCCTTCCCTCCCGGCGAGGCCTTCCTCCCCTTCCTCCTCCTCGGCAGAGGCGGTGAGGAAGTGATGTCACGCAGAGGGGGGGCCAGGGGGGCCGGCCTTGGCGTCCCTGTGGCCCCTCTCCCTCCCACCTTCCCGCCTACCTTCCTTCAGTTAGAAGATGCGCCTCTGGCTCTGGGCCCTCCCAGGGGCGCTGCTGCCGAGGGTCTCCGTGGGGGGTGGGGGCCACCCTCGTGGCCTCCCCCCTCCTCCTCGGGTCCGAGCGCCTGCCCCCCCTCGGAGGCGCCCTCTCCGTGAGTCCCCTCTCCCTCTCCCGTTCCTCCGCACCGCCGGCTGCGGAGGCACGTCGGCTGGGCAGGGCGGCGCCCCTCCAACGTGACATCGCCCCTCCAACGTGACGTCGCCCTACGCGACCACATAGGGTTGTCTAATGGGAAGACCGGCCCTGCCCCTGTAGTTCACAAGATCCCATGACAAGGGCATAAAACCTGAGCCCAGTAAGCCACAAATTGTTAACGCTATTCCAGTATCTTCCTCAGTCAGTATTGTTAATTCCTATAAATCCAGGGTTAGAACAACACACTAGCACAGGGAGGTCCTATTATTTTCCATGAATGACTAATCTTCGTTGGATGGAAGAACTCTCCTGGAAAGCAGAGTACATTTAGGAGTACAGTTGTCACTGCATGCCCTCAGATGAGCTGAAAGTGTGTGTACATGCAGACTCAAAAGCCTTTGAAAAATGTTGTCCTAGTATTAGTGTTTAATTTCTGACAATGTTCTCGGCTTCCACAAACCAAGTGCACAGGCATAATTTCACTACAGGGTTAATTTCATTATCATCAGCAGCAGCATGTTTCTGATTTTGCTTGTATATTCAACATCAAAAATATTCTTTCCTGACATTTATTTAAGAAAATATTTGGATGTTCTGTTCTTAGGTTTAAAAGAGAAAGTGTGTAGGGGTTAATGCTAAATTGGCATTATGTTGAAAAGTGAGTTTTCATTTTCATCACTGGTGTTTTCTCAATGGATCCTGCCCCCTGTCCTTGAATGAGTCCTGCCATGCTTTTATAACACATGCCTCCCTTCTGCATATTTCTTATGTAAAGTAGATTAGAAAACTGCAATAGAGGGGGAAGCATTTGAAGGCTGAAAATCTATGAGCAGGGTTGAGTCAGTTGGGTGCGGTGCTGGGAAACAGTGAAAATAGTCATTGTTTAGCTTACAAAGTTAATCACTTAATTTCAAAGCCAACATTGCATTACATGTAGCAACATGCACATACATAGACTTGCAAAAACACTAATCCTGCCAGTTAGTAATGTTTGACATCTGTGTGGTGCAACTCAGCAGTTCTCCTAAAAGATTAGCATAGCACGTAGGCAAGGCTGTTGCTGAACAGCAGGTGGAGCACTTCAATCAATACCTATTATTAAGAATTTTTATTTAATTTTGTGAGCGTATTAGAAATCCAAGCCTCATTATTTACAAGTTGTAACTTGACTGCACACATATGTATGGGTTAGAACAAAACAAATAGCAAAAGATACATTGCAAAATAACATTAAGCAGAAGTAATTCAACCTAGCAAAGTACATGATCATAAGACTTAACCTCAATTACTCCTTTACATCCATGGTTCTCAAACTCCAGTTCTCCTGGTATTTTGGACTTCAATTCCTCAGTTGCCTTGTCCAATGATCAGGGATTCCAGGAGTTGAAGTCTAAGGCTGGATCTACACTGCCATATTATCCAGTTTCAGAATACAGATAAACTGTGTTGAACTGGATTACGTGGCAATGTAGACTCATATAATCTAGTCAATGCTGTTAATCTGCATTCTAAAACTGAACTATATGGCAGTGTAGATCAAACCTAAAACACCTGGAAGGCCAGAGTTTGGGAAACACTGCTTCACAGGATATCCAAGCATATCACCAATGGTTTAGTAGAATTCCTGATTTAATGAAGATAATAAGATATAATGACCACAAACAGAGTTTTGAAGTAGAGACAAGCAATTATCACAGTTGATTCCAGGGTTATTGGGGATAGTGGATCATGACCTGTTAGGGCAGAGGTTCTCAACCTGTGGGCCCCCAGGTATTTTGGCCTACAATTCCCAGAAATCCCAGCCATTTTACCAAATGTTAGGATTCATGGGAGTTGAAGGCCAAAACATCTGGGGACCCACGAGTTGAGAACCACTGATCTAAAGGAAGTCTGAGCTATTTTAGTTTGAAATATTATAATGCTGATATGCTCAGTTCCCTTGTCAACTAATGTTCTGAGTCTGTCAAAATTGAATGAAGTCACAAGGACACAAAAACAATGGTTTGTTGATCATTACTGTAAAAGCTAGGACCTATGACAACAACCTGAAGTGTACAACAGTCCCAAGTCAAACCAGTTAGTACACAGAAATACCAAATACTCAGGGGAAGAAGTTGGAGGGAAAACCAAATGTCCAGTCCACGGGCAAGAGACCATTATCAGTAATCCAGCAACAAGATTTGAGTCCATAAATCCAGAGCCAATGTCCAAGAGTAGCCCAAGACTCCAAAAATATGCAAGAGTTCAAGGGTCCAATGTCTTGACATGGATCTTGAAGTTGCAGCCATCAATCAGGTAACACAGTCCAGTCCAATTGATGACGAACACAAATTTAGGAGGTCCTGCCTATACAGAGACTGGCCAGACCTGGGGGGAAAAAGGATCCAGAACACCTGGCGAGATAGCAAGCACCAGAAAAGATTTTCCCTAATTTTCCCAAATAAAGTCTCACCAAGTTGAAGGAAAGCCACCAAGATGTTTATTTCATTCCAGTTGGAACGGATGACGACCGCAATAATTTGCCCAAGAGCTGACATACCCACTGGGCAGAGAAATACAATATTTATAGCCTTCAGATTCAAAAGTTCCCATGCTCAACCCCTACTACCCGAGTTGGCTTTGTTATGATTGGCTGTGACGTCAGCAAGCCGGCAGGAAAGCCAATGGCGGCCTGAGCCCTGCTTTGGCCACTCAGCCAATGAGGTGGAAGGGAGGCAGGCAACAGGGAAACAACGAAGAAATGTCTAGGTGACTGGATTAAGAATGCCCGGTGTTTGCCAAATGGCTGGGCGATAGCTTTTAGGCTCTCAAGCCTGGCCTAGGTTATTGTTTGATTCCTTGAATTAACATTTTTGTCTAGCCCCTAGAGGCTAGGTTCTTTGTCATACTGTCCTGGGATATAGAGTTCATTGATGGAGTTGATGTTTGTTTTGGGAGACCAGGATGTTGGCACAGCAGGGAGGCGGGTGACAAATCTCCGGTTCTTCGCAAATGGAGAGATGTCCTTTGTGTTGGGTGATCCAAAATGTCCATAGACCCTATTATTCTGGATGGTCTGGCTATCAGCCCTCTGAGGTCCAGATAGATGGAGTCATTTATTTATTGTCCATACAAATGGGCTTGGTGAAATCCTTTCTTAGGGGATTGTTGGCTCAGGAAGTTTGGAAACTCCAAGAGCCCTGAGTTGCTGGTTCATGAAAAGGTTGTTTTCATATATTTCATATATTTAATTTTAATATGTGGACATTGGTCCGTTGTTTTTACAGTGTTTTTATGGTTTTATGTGTATGTAAGTCGTCCCGAGCCTCTCGGAAGGGGCGACTAATAAATCGAAACAATAAAAAAAATAAATAGATAGATACACATACATATAGGGAATAAGGAATGGGGCAAGGGAGCATACACAGAGTTCATAGGAAAAGGGGGAATCATGCAGGGTCTAATAAGGGGAAGTCATGTCAGCTCCCCATAGTCCATAAAAGTTCATAAAGTTTGGCAAGAGTTTATAAAAGTTCCTATAATGTTCATGAAAGTTCATAAGGGTTCATAAGAGTTCATGGGGGTGTATAAAAGTTCCTAGGAGCACTGAGTAGCCGGAGTCCATTCATAAAATAGGAGTTTCATTCATAAAAGAAGGAATCCAATTAATAAATAGCCAAATGGGTCAGATGCTAGTTTGCCATCTGGGACCATGGGGCCATGGAAAAAGCCTTAGGTTCCCACATGGGGGAGAGATAGGGGATTATGAGATCATTCCAGCCTGGAGTCCTTGGCAGAACTATGAATTCCCTGATTTTGAACTATCTTTTACAGAGTTCCGGGGGGGGGGGGGTGTCACCTCCGATCACACCTTTAATGCTACTTTCAGAGGTGATATGAGTTCCACAAAGGATGGGACATTTAACTCTTCCTCAGCCTGGTCAAGTCGTACCTTCTGGCTGCGGCTGAGGGAGCTGCTGTTCCTGGCTGTACTCTCGGCAAACCTTCATCCACACTATCCATGACAATTACATAGACATATAAAGTGAGATGCAGCAATAAATCCAACACCAAGTTAGCTAAGATTCATTAGATGATCAAAACAGTTCTTGCTCATGGCTAATATTCACCAGGGTTCTCATAGCAAACTAGACATTTACCTCAACGGACTAATTTCCTGGGTTGGACTATAGCTGAATTCACCTGCAAGATGAGATAATAAGCAGATATTTCCTGATCTTTAAATATTCACTACAAAAAAGTTCAAAGATACATAATTGAACACTACAGCTAGGTTTGTCTATGCCACAGTATTTCCAATTTCTATGTAAGTTTGTGAAAGCTATACAGTGAAGAAAGCTGAGAAGAAGAAAATCAGCTTATTTGAGATATAGTGCTTGATAAGAGTCTGGTAGACAGACAAATAAATGGATTCTAGACCAAACCAAACCCGAACTCTTCCCTAGAAGTCAAGATAACTAAACTAAGGCTGTCATACTTTGGACATATGAGAACACATGACTCACTAGAAGAGACAATAATGCACAGCAAGGTAGAAGATAGTAGAAAAAGAGGAAACCATATTTTTGATTGATGTTAGGATAATAGGGCGATGTGGAGGCCTCTAATTCATAAGGTCACCATAGGTTGAGCTCAGCTTGATAGTAGCTTATAACAACATGGGTGAAATTGAGAACTAACTATATTCCTTCCCAATTCTTCCTGGAATTCCAAAACCCTGTAGGTATTCTGCTGGAATATTTGGAATATGCTTAGAGCTGGAGTCATATTACAAGTTAAAATTCCAGGCCTCAGAATGCTTAGCTATGTTATATTATATCAAATGTGTTGTTTAATATATTTAAAAAATAATACTTTTGCCATGTAAATTAATTTTCTTTCATTCTAGATCTGCCGATACTGTTCCCAGAAGCTGTATTAATAGAACCTGCAACTGAAATAGACTGATGACCCTGAGTGTAGATATGAAGGACAGTTGCAAAGGAAAGAGGATTAAGGAAAGGAGCTAAAATTAATGTGCAGCTCCTCCTTCCTTAAGCACTCACTCTTTGGCTCAGTAATCATTTTCGGATACCATCCTTCTCTTCCCTTAGTGTTTTGCTTTGTATTGCTGCAAATACTTTTTCATTTTTTCTTCTTTGCGATTATTATCTATGACTGACTCTACACTGCCAAATAATGCAATTTGAATTGTATTTCATGACCAGTGTAGACCCATGTAATGCAGTTCAATACAGCTCAAATGGCATTATCTGGCAGTGTAGATCTAGCCTTTGTTATATTTATTAAGAGTACGACTGTAGTTCATTATATCTCATATATTGATAGCACAGATAGATCAATTGAGTTCCTTTAAACTCCCTTTCTCTTAGGCCAAACTACAGCTCACGGGCTGGATACAGCCTACTAAGGCCATTTCTCCAATTCTTGCCTCAATTCCCATGCCACCACTATCCCCTTTGCTGCCCCAGCAGCACATGCCATGGTGGAAGGAAGGAGAGGGGAAGAAGGAAGAAAGGGGCAAGGATGGATGGAAGGAAGAAAGAAAGGGAATGAGGGAGGAAGTTAGGGAGGGTCTACCCTAGCAAATCTTTTGTATCATTATCCCAATACCCCCATGCATATGAATGAATAAACATAGCAGTTTAAATAATGTACCAGTAAGACCTTCTCGCGGATGACCCTGAGAATTTAAGGGGGGGGTGAAGTCCCTCAAGCCCCTCCCCCCAATGACTACATGCCTGGATGGTAAAGCAGTTTTGGTACTTTCTGTGCAGGAGAAAGGTCAGAGAGTGATGCTGCACACGTGTAGAGCTTAGAAAAGTGGGTTTCTGTGCCAAGAATCAGGCAGGCACTTGCTCCGTGAATGTAACACTGTGATTGGTGCTTCTAATCAATGCTATGATTTGCTAAAGTACACCCCGTGCCTAGCGTGAGATAACGTAGGCTCAGATTGGTCTAACAGTACAGGACGTGCTACTTGTTGACATCAGTGCCAAAGGGAGAAGAACTGCGCATGTACAGAGGGATTCTGCCCCATCCGTTGCTGGCAAGGAACGGCAGAAGCGAAATGTTGCTAATCGGGAACATGAGAGTCCCGGCCACTGATAGCTGTACTGTGGGAAAGGACTAACTTAGAAATGTTCATTGTTCTAACACATAGGTGGGGTTTGAGATGTGATGCTAATGAAAATGTAATGTTTTATTGGATCAATGAAATGCTATGTAACACCAGCCAATGATGTTTGTGTAAAATCCATGAAGGAGGGCGGGCTTTTGGAGATGCCGCCATGAGGGTATATATGCTTTGTACTGAGAATGACCGGGGCCGTTTGCCCCTGATAACAGCTTGTTCTGTTGGCAACCCCACCAGCTGGTGTTATCAATAAATCTCTTTGATTTCACATGAGCAGTGAAGTTGTTGCGTGATTCCTCATCCTTGCGCCCGCACGTCTACGCGCCAGTTTGGTAAGAAGTCAACTTGCCACCCGGAGTTCCATAACTCCCAAATTTGCTGCTTCATCTTTGGTGACCCCGACGTGATTCCAAAAGGCTAATTAGACGGGTCTGTGGTGAGGACGACGCAATCTAGTTGTCTAGACGGCTCTCGCTCCCGAGCGGGGAGGTGAGGCGACCCAGGAGAGCTGAGACGGGCGCCCGGCACACACACAAGACCGGCTGCCTGGCTCGTCCCAAACCAACGCCTGCTGACACGAGACCGCAACTGACGCGACTGCCGGTGAACCCAGAGAACTCAGAAAGCCCGGAGGGAGGCAGCTTGTGAAAGCCGCCTCTTGAGAGATCCGGCAAGCAGATACCGGGGGTACCTTTCCAGGTGCCTAGCGAGCAATCCGGTTGCAGAAAGCGCGCAGAGAAAGTCGGGGGTGGCGGCAGTCCGTGGCACCTAGTGAGAAATCCGACGCAAATCGAGAGGTGACGAGGGAGACGTCCCGAGGTCTGCTGGAATCGGCAAGTATAGATTTTTCAAGCACTAACACTTAGGGAACACACATTGGGGTTGGGGGAGAGCACTGAAGTGATCTTTGATCTTTGGCCAGAGAGATGGGTAGTGCGGGATCAAAGCAGGAGAAAGAGACCCCTTTGAAATGTGTGTTAGACAATTGGGAAAGGTTTTGCCTGTTGGCAGTAGAGGGAAAGCCCCAAGATCTGAAAGCTTTTGAACTCAAGAATCTGTGCACAGAGGTTTGGCCCGCCGTCCAGGAGATTGGCTGGCCAAACACAGGGTCCTGGGATTTGAGGAAGTGTAGGCAACTTGAATCTTATTGTTTCGAAATACATCCAAATGACCAATGGATTTATTCCGCAACATGGGAACGTATGGTTGCTGAAGGTGTGTGGTGGGCAGGCCCCAAGGGGCATGAGAAGAAAGGTTGTTTTGTGAACCGAAAGGCAGGGAGGAAACCTCCGGTTCTACCGGCAGAGCAAGAAGATCTTCCACCCTTAAGGAGAAGACCAAGGGAGAGACTTATTGCCCCAACAGGAGCGGGGGAGGCCACTGCGCCTCCGCTCTATGCAAGTTTGAACGTCCCTGCACAAGCCCCAGCCATAGCCCCCACCCTTGGGACAGGCTCAGCCGTCCAGATGACGTCTCCGGCTGTGACGCAATCTGAGACGGTCCCGGCTGTTCCTACTGCACCAATCCCGACTGTCCCCGCCTCGCGTTCCGGCAAGCCAAGCACTCCTTCCTGTTCCCATCGCGCCAATTTCAATTCCAATGAATCCCCAATGACTTTTCAATTTGAATCAGGGAGCCTGCCAACTGCGGGTTCAAGCGGGATGTTTCCGTCAGCCATGGCAACGTCCCCTCCCGCTGCGGCCCCTTTAATTCAGCCACAAGCAGCAGTGACGTTCCCTGTTCCCCGTTCAGAACGCAACCCGTTTTGTGAGAAACCGCCTGCTTATCAGGCCCCTCTCTCAATGGAAATTCATTACCCCATAGAAGAAGCAAGACAAGTAGAAAGAGGAGCGAGATGGCCAACCCCTAATGTTGACAGGATGATAGTGCGTCCCCAAGATGAAGAGGGGAGGATGAATGCTCCGAGCCTCAGGGGGCTGATTGCGCAATCCCCAGAGAGTCAAAAGGAGAAGCTCCTTTGAATCCGCAAGAGTGATGAGAGCGCTCTCGGAATTAAGCCGAAGGCACAGTGTGAGACAAGCGGCTTCCCCAATTCGAACCAGAAGCAAGACCAGGGTTCAGGAAGCAAGGCAAACAGAGGAAGAGGAGAGAGGGGTCTTAGAGTGTCCTATACGACAGGTGCCGTTGCTGGACGTGCACAACAGGGTCCTGCAAGCTTATCAGATAGTCCCGTTCTCGAGCAGTGATGTTTTTAATTGGAAACACAATACTCCCCCATATTCTGAACAGCCCCGTGCTATGGGGGACCTTTTGGAAGGCATAATTGCAACCCACGATCCAACATGGTGGGACTGCCGGCAGCTGTTAAATGCCCTATTCACTGCGGCAGAGAGAAGATGCATTATCAATCAAGCCAGGTTGATAGCTCAAGAGGGACATGGGCAAATGGAGGCAGTTGCATTTGGGAATGCCAGATTCCCACTGGAGCAAGATCCAAGATGGGATCCAAATAATGCGGATCAGAGAGACAGAATTAGAGACTTTCAGCAAATTCTCTTAAAAGCCACCAGGAAGGGCCCACCCCGACCTTCCAGTATTCAAAAGATACAAGGGGTTCAACAGGACAAAGTTGAGACGCCTGCTGCGTTCCTAGAACGTCTAGAGGAAGCATATAGAAAGTACAGCCCCTACAATCTAGAGCAGAACGACGGGAGGGTTGCTCTCACGCAATCCTTCATTTCCCAATCATCTCCAGACATCAGAAAGAAAATACAGAAACAGCCAGGGTTTTTGGGCAAGAATTTGAATGAACTGTTGGCAATTGCTGATCAAGTGTTTATGGCAAGAGAGCAAGTAGAGGAAGAAAAGAAAGATAAGAAGAAGAGAGAGGGATACAGAGTTTTGGTGAACATGTTAGATGAAAGGTCAGGAAGAGGAAATAGTCGTGGCAGAGGGTCAGGAAGAGGAAATGTTGGTGGACAGTTTAAGTTGGGTCGAAATCAGTGTGCTCGCTGTAAAAAAGAAGGCCACTGGCGAAAAGATTGTGTAGAAGAAATGTCAGAGGAAAGTGATGCAAGTGCAAAAAGAGTCAAAATACCAGCCAGAGGGTCAGGAAGAGCTAGAGGAAGAGGTAGAGGAAGCTATAGGCCTTATGAGAAGGCTATTGTGGCTGCTGCTGTGCAGGAAGAGGAAGAAGAAGAAGCTGAGTGGGAAGATGAATGTTGAAAAATTGGCAGGGCTTTTCTGTTGCTTGACCCAGATGAGCCTTTGGTTGCCGTGGATGTGGAAGGTCAGCGTGTAAAGTTCTTAATAGATACCGGAGCGGATAAATCTGTAGTGAACAAAAAATTAGCACCCCTTAGTAATCAACAAATCAAGGTTGTTGGTGTATCAGGAAAGCCACAGAAGTGTCCTTTGTTACAGCAGAGAAGGTGCAACATTGCGGGCAGAGAAGTGATACATAGATTACTGTATGTCCCAGATTGTCCTATCCCCCTGCTGGGGAGAGACATCTTGGCGAAGATAAGGGCAAGATTGGAGTTTTTGGAAACAGGCCAGCTGGAACTCACAGTCCCAGGGCAAGAAGAATACAGATTGTTTAGAGTGAAACAAGTTAGGAAGAAAGAGTTACTTTGGTGTTGGGAAAAGACTCCCAGGGTCTGGGCAGAAGATAACGAACCAGGAATGGCGAAAAATGTTGCCCCTGTGGTGATACAGATAAGGACTGGTCAGCTTCCCGTGAGAAAGGCCCAGTACCCTATCAGTAGAGATGCTGTGGAAGGAATTCAGGAGGAGTTACAGAGATTGTTACGTCATGAGATCATTGTCTATTGTGAGTCACCTTGGAATTCGGCCCTCCTTCCTGTCCGTAAGCCAGATGGGAGGTTTCGTATTGTTCAAGATCTTAGAGCTGTCAATCAAGCTACAGTGTCATTAACCCCTGTTGTTCCAAATCCATATATAATGATGAGTCTAATTCCAAGTACAGCCGCCTGGTTCTCTGTATTAGATTTACGTGATGCTTTCTTCTGCATTAGGCTAGCCCCTATTTCACAGCCCATCTTTGCCTTCCAATGGGAAACCCCTAAGGGAGGACAAAGACGTCAAGCGACTTGGACCAGACTTCCGCAAGGTTTTCAGAATTCCCCGACCATCTTTGGTCAGGCTTTAGCTAAGGACTTGTCAGATTTTGAAATTCCAGAGACTGAAGGAGTGTGGCTTCAATATGTAGACGACCTGTTGGTCAGTACAAAGACTAAGGAAGGATGTGAACATTACACTCTAGAACTGTTGAAAGTGTTGGAAGAGAAAGGGTACAAAGTGTCCAAAAAGAAAGCACAGTTGTGTCAAAAGAAGGTCAAGTATTTAGGCTTTGGCTTGACTCAGGGAAGCAAAGTGTTGGAAGTTGAGAGAAAGGAAGTCATCTGTGCCATCCCAACCCCCAAAGATAGAAGACAGGCGAGGTTGTTCCTAGGAACAACCTCTTATGTAAGACATGGATTCCTAATTATGCCGTCATTGCAAAGCCATTGTACCAGGCCACCAAAGGAAGTAATCAGGATCCATTTGTGTGGACAGAAGACTGTGACCAGGCTTTCCGAATGCTGAAGGAAGCTGTTATCTCGCCGCCCGCGCTGGGGCTGCCAGATTTAGACAAGCCGTTCTATCTCTTTGCTGCAGAGAGAGATGGGACTGCGATAGGGGTTCTTTCACAGAGTTTAGGTACATGGCAACGCCCTGTAGCCTATCTTTCAAAGCAGTTAGACACAGTAGCCAGGGGTCTTCCCCCTTGTTTGAGGGCTGTTGCAGCTGTGGTGGATTTAATCAGAGAGGCCACCAAGCTCACCCTAGGGAGATCTTTGACCGTGAGGGTACCACATCATGTCAAAGCATTGCTAGATTCAAAAGGGCCACGCTGGCTGACGAATGAGAGACTGACTAAGTATGAGGGGGTTTTGTGCAACAATCCGCTCGTTACTTTGGAGATGTGCCCCATGTTAAACCCCACAACACTTTTACCCAGCCCTTCAGAGCCCTCACAACATGACTGCATAGAGACAATGGACTTGGTTTATTCCAGTAGGTGTTTGGACTTGGGGATGGGAAAAGTCAAATTGCACTCACATTTTGTTTGGAAACCATCATGAGAATGCCATAGTGAACATGGCCCAGAATTTGCCAGCCAGACGCACGGGGCTCCGTGCAACTGGGCTTCCCACTGGTGTTGTTTGGATTTGTGGGCAGTGGGCAATGTCAGTGCTTCCTGTGGCTTGGAATGGAGTGTGTACCCTTGGCACCTTGCAGCCTGGGAGTTTAAGAGTGCTCCCCAGGGAGACACCTGTCACTAACTTGCATTTGCATGTCCAGAAGCGTTCATTTGCTGGAGTGAAACGCTATGGATATGACCCGGATAAGACTTTTCTGAGTGAAAGCCAGAGGTTCATAGCAATTGTCGCACCCAGGTTGGGTGTAGCTTGGAGTATAAGACAGCTGCGTGTCTTATCATATGGCCTGGAATCTTTGGCCAATGATACCTTTGAAGGAATGTCATCTTTGCAGGTAGAGGTGAATTCTCTGGCAAGAATGGCGATGCAGCAGAAGCTAGCCTTGGACTACCTTCTGTCCAAGGAAGGTGGGCTCTGTGTGTGGTTAAACACAACCTGCTGTCATTTCATTAACAAGTCTGGTGACATTGAACTTGACCTGGTCAAGATTCAGGGTGTTGCTAGAGAAGTACAGAAGACTTACTCAGCCCCAAGTGATTTTTGGAGCAATTTGTTAAGCTGGCTACCGAATTTGCATTGGCTACGCTCACTTGTGATGATAATCATTGTGGTTATATGTTCTGTGCTGATCATCATGTGCTGCCTACCAATTTTGCTGAAATGTTGTGCTTGTGCAATGCAGAAATCCATAGATGCAGTGAAAGGTGTGCATGCAGTCAAGACTGTGGAGACCGTGATCAAGAGAGATTGGAGAGTGGATTGGTCCTCTTGAGGGGTTCCAGACGTATGTGTAGGTAACTCCCTGTGATGAGTTACCCACAAAAAAGAAAAACTTTGGAATAAAGCAGTTTTGGTACTTTCTGTGCAGGAGAAAGGTCAGAGAGTGATGCTGCACACGTGTAGAGCTTAGAAAAGTGGGTTTCTGTGCCAAGAATCAGGCAGGCACTTGCTCCGTGAATGTAACACTGTGATTGGTGCTTCTAATCAATGCTATGATTTGTTAAAGTACACCCGTGCCTAGCGTGAGATAATGTAGGCTCAGATTGGTCTAACAGTACAGGACGTGCTACTTGTTGACATCAGTGCCAAAGGGAGAAGAACTGCGCATGTACAGAGGGATTCTGCCCCATCCGTTGCTGGCAAGGAAAGGCAGAAGAGAAATGTTGCTAATCGGGAACATGAGAGTCCCGGCCACTGATAACTGTACTGTGGGAAAGGACTAACTTAGAAATGTTCATTGTTCTAACACATAGGTGGGGTTTGAGATGTGATGCTAATGAAAATGTAATGTTTTATTGGATCAATGAAATGCTATGTAACACCAGCCAATGATGTTTGTGAAAATCCATGAAGGAGGGCGGGCTTTTGGAGATGCCGCCATGAGGGTATATATGCTTTGTACTGAGAATGACCGGGCCGTTTGCCCCTGATAACAGCTTGTTCTGTTGGCAACCCCACCAGCTGGTGTTATCAATAAATCTCTTTGATTTCACATGAGCAGTGAAGTTGTTGCGTGATTCCTCATCCTTGCGCCCGCACGTCTACGCGCCAGTTTGGTAAGAAGTCAACTTGCCACCCGGAGTTCCATAACTCCTCAAATTTGCTGCTTCAACAGCTTTAGATGAAAACAAAAATAAATCCTCTTTAAATAAATCTTGATAAGAAAACTCTGTGATAGAATGTGAAACAACACGAAGGCACACAACAACAATCCTAATTAACTTGACTATCTCATCAGCCAAACCCATTGAAATATTGGTATGTTATGTTGGTTAAAATTGTTCTTTATTTTAAATATTGCATTCTTTAATTTTTTTATACTACAGATAAGATGTGTGCAGAAGGCCTGTTTGATTAAAAAAAAGGTTCAAAACCCGTTTCGGATGCTGGTGGTTTGGATCTAAAGTCAATTCCGATTTTCACAGAAAAAAAGTTCAAAACTGTTCAAAACTTCTGAGACTTCTGAATCCTTCACTAATGGTTCCAAAGTGTTATTTTCTGTTTCATTGGGTGGTCTTTACTTTGAAAGTAGTTGTTTTAGTCCAGAAAAAAAGGGGGCGGGGGGAAGCAAAGGGAAGAAATCCGCATCCAAATTGAGTTAAACATGGCTCTCGGCCCAGGACAGACACGGGAGAGAAGGAAATCCGCATCCAAACTGGGTTAAACAGTGTTTAACCCAGTTTGGATGCGGATGTCCTTCCCTCCCACGTCAGTCCTGGGGCGAGAGCCGTGTTTAACCCAGTTTGGATGCGGATGTCCTTCTCTCCCGCGTCAGACTTGCCATCAAGTTGGTTTCTGCTGATGGCAATCATATGAAAAGTGAGCCCTCCAAGATCACCAGTGATCAATTGCTGTGCTCAGCTCTTCCTTGATTCTATTTATCCACCTGTAACACGGTTTTCCTCTATTCCTGCTGCCTTCCACTCTAAGAAGAACCACAGTTTCTTAGTCCAGAAACATATGAGAATACCTCAGTTACAAGTACTATTGCCTTGATCTCAAGGTGCCTCTGCACCAGGCATGGGCAAACGTCAGCCCTCCAGGTGTTTTGGACTTCAACTCCCACAGCCTACTGGAGGGCCAAAGTTTGCCCATGCCTGATCTACACTGTAGAATTAAAGCAGCTTGACCCACTTTTAACTGCCATGGTTCGCTGCTATGGAAACAAAAAAGTTGTTGTTTGGTAAGACACCAGCACACTTTGCCAAAGATTCCACAGCATTGAGGCCTGGCAATTTAAAGTGGTGTAAAACTGAATTCTACAGTGTAAGTGCAGCCTCAAAGGGGGAGAACAAGAGACAGTATCTACTGTACTTAATCCCTTCTTCTTTATGCACCAATTCTTACATTTTAAAACGGAGGGCAAGTTTCTCTGATCAATTTATGATAATACAGTGTTCTCTCACTTATCGCGGATGTTACATTCCAAAACAACCCACAAAATGTAAAAATCCATGAAGTATGGACACTACATATGTATATATATATAAAGTTCCGAGGATGAGGCAGAAGCGAGGAGAGATTTAATGCACTACGCACCTTTTTTGTGTGTGTTAGCTATCTCTTCTTTGCTTTGCAATCTCTCTTGATTGGCTGCCTCTCTCCCAAAGGGGAGGGTGAAACCCCCTTCTAAAGGAGGCGGGATTAGAACACCACTCTGGGCAATGGCAACCATTCATAAACTGGGAAGCAAAAACCCGTGGAACAGTGAGTTCATGAAAAGCGAACCGCTGTCACAATCGCCAACTTAGAACTGCCCCTTTAACACACACACGGAGACGTAGCAAAGGCTAACTACTTTATTGAGTATATAAAAACAGTTCCAAAGAGTAAATAGTCCAATAATAAGCAAGTAGTCCAAAGTAAAGCAAGTAGTCCAAAGTAACGTAGCAAATAGCTTGAAGCGTGGCAAGGTTTCGCAAACCAATGCGAATCAGGAAACAGGACAAGGTTTCGCAAACCAATGCGAATCAGGAAACAGGGCAAGGTGCCGCAATCCACTGCGGCTCAAGAAACAAGGCAAAGGCAAGGCAAGGCTTGATGACCACTGTTGGCTTGTGGTCCCACTCCGCGCTTCGCGCCTATTCAGTAAAGACGTGGCCGGAGAACTGACGATCAGTTCCCACTGGGCCGTTCCTAATCCCTCGGCCTGGAACCCCGACGATCTAGGGCCCGGCGTCTCCAGTCTCTACTTTCCGAACGGTGACGGTCTAGGGACAGATGCCAGCTCCTCCTGCCCTCCTCTATGTCCCTGCGCCTGTTGTGAGAACGGCCCCGCTCTTCCAGCCTAGTATCGCTATCTTCCTGAGAAGCAGCCTCCCCCGGAGTTTCCCAGCCGCTAGCCTCCATCTGCTGCTCGGCCAGCTCTTGGGAACCTCGGCCATTTGGGAATTCATAACTATCTCCGCTATCTGCTTCGCTGCCTCCCATCTCCACCTGGTCCGCTCCTCCCCGGGAGAATGCTCCCACTCGAGATCCCAGGCTAAACTCTCTACAGGTGAACTGGGCAAAGGTACGGCTGACCAGTCTTTCTCTGGGCCTTCCAACTCATCCTCCGAGTCCCTTTCAGCCTGTGCGGGTCCCAATGCCAACGGGACCCCGGTGCGTCACCCCCTCCCCGTGGCACGGATGGGCCCATGGGTGCTACAACCGCGAAGTAGCGAGGGAACACTGTAATTCTTTTCTAATGAGTCTTGTAGCTTCATTGATATGGCCGGTTTACTTCAATTTTTGTTCCATTTGGCCAAACAGTGGCAATGAGGCCTACTATGGCAGGTAGACTTCCACATTATGTTTCCCCTCGTTGGATTAAGTTTAGGAAAATCTTGAGGGTTTGTTGTGGCAAGAAAGGATTCAGGCCCCTTCTAAACTGACTTAAGCTCCAGTTTCTGATCACCGATTATCTGCTTTAAAGTAGATTATCTGGCAGTGTAGACTCCAGCTCAAAGCAGATAAACTGGGAATAGATACTGGATTCAGGGCGGATCTTAGTGGAGGCAAAGTAAGCGGAGGCCTCAGGGCGTCACGTGGCCAAGGGCGCATCCGACCGCGGCCACCAGGTTCGCGCCATTGCTACGGGCGGTTGGCTCCTCCCTGAAGTGCTCTGTTTTAATAGTGCATGCACGAAACTTTCACGCATGCACCATCGGGTCGGAGCGCTTCTGTTGGAGAGAGTTGCTAAACGCACTCCCAAGAGGCCGAAAAGGACAAGCCAGGGAACATTTTGCAGCCAGAGGCGGGAGGCTCCGCCATGGCTGCAAAATGTTCCCTGGCTTGTCCTTTTCGGCCTCTTGGGAGTGCGTTTAGCAACTCTCTCCAGCAGAAGCGCTCTGTTTTAATGGCACATGGGCGAAACTAGCTGTTGGCACGCATGCGTACTCTGGTGTGCTTGCACGCAACATTATCACCACAGGGGACGCCAGAAGACCCAGGGGGCACCAATAAAAGGTACGCTTAATACAATTTTTCTACCTTAGTCCGGTCCTGACTGGATTATACAGCAGTGTAGATCCAGCCTCCGTGACATGCAATAGGTCTGTCGTAAGACAAATTCTATTCTAATTCCCATACAAATGGTTTTCAGGATCAGGCTGATTAGCAAAACATTCTGGCAAATTGGACTCCTACTGATTTCAATGGGACATGTTCCTTTGAATGTACAGATGAAAGAAGTCCTTGAAAAGAACTGACAGCATCTGGTTAAAATGAATTTCAATAGTACTTGCTGCCAAACAAAAATGTATCTGCTGCTCGTCTGATTAGCTTAACATGGTTACTCCAAAGCACTGAGCCATGGATGTTATAGTGGTGTCAAACTGCTTTAATTCTAGTGTAGATGTACCCCCTGATTTGAGTGCTGGCCTGCAGTTCCCAGGATCATTGGCCAAAGCAGCTAAGAAGGTTGAAGTTCAAAACACTGTCTGGGAATAAAATTATTGTGATGCCATCCAGATCATGAGGGAGCATCTACACCAGGCCTAGGCAAACTTGGGCCTTTCAGGTGTTTTGGACCTCATCTCACAATTCCTCACAGCCTCAGGCCCCTTCCTTTGGAAGGCAAACTTGGGCCTTTCAGGTGTTTTGGACTTCAACTCCCACAATTCCTCACAGCCTCAGGCCCCTTCCTTTGGAAGGCAAACTTGGGCCTTTCAGGTGTTTTGGACTTCAACTCCACAATTCCTCACAGCCTCAGGCCCTTCCTTTGGAAGGCAAACTTGGAGCCTTTCAGGTGTTTTGGACTTCAACTCCCACAATTCCTCACAGCCTCAGGCCCCTTCCTTTGGAAGGCAAACTTGGGCCTTTCTGGTTTTTTGGACCTCAACTCCCAAATTTCCTCACAGCCTCAGGCCCCTTCCTTTGGAAGGCAAACTTGGGCCTTTCAGGTGTTTTGGACTTCAACTCCCACAATTCCTCACAGCCTCAGGCCCCTTCCTTTGGAAGGCAAACTTGGGCCTTTCAGGTGTTTTGGACCTCAACTCCCACAATTCCTCACAGCCTCAGGCCCCTTCCTTTGGAAGGCAAACTTGGGCCTTTCAGGTTGTAGCAGCAAATCCGGAGTCCCAAAACTCCCAGGTGGTACCTTTTACTTACTGGCGGCGTATACGTGCAAGCACAGGAACGAGAAAACGCAACAACCGTACTGCAGTCAATGAAGCAAAAGTTTATTTGCACATCAGCTGACGGGGTCTGCCCACAGAACTCGCTGCTTCAGGGCCAGAGCCCCGTACAACTCCAACTATCCCTTATATACACGCTATGGCGGCAGACCCCTTGTCCCTCCTTTCTTCATCATTATCATTGGTTCATAGCATCAACTCATTTTATTATCCAATTAAACATCACATTATTTGGCATCATACTCTACTTGCATTCTTATTTGCTAAACAGCATTGCGCAGTATTAATTCTTCATTCTCACAGTATGTTATCTGCCAGATGGGCATGCTGTCCTTAATTTGCAACAATTCTACGCCGTCCCTCTGTGCCAGCAGGGAGGAACGGTTTCATTTGCCCATGCGCGGTTCCTACCAATCAGTAACAATGTAAACAAACGCATGCTGGGTGCTAGCTAGGCCAATCATGGCCAGTGTTATCAAGAAAGGCACATGATGTTCCCTGGCAAATCACTGCGTGTGCCTTACGTACCAATCAGAGTGCATTATTCTCGTCTTGGCTGCCAGCATGATTTCTGGCAAGCTACCTCGCTATACTAAGGCCTGTGCTTGTGCATCACTCTCCTCTGACTGTACTTCTGCTAAAAGCACCAATTCTGCTTGAAGGTGTTTTGGACTTCAACTCCCACAATTCCTCACAGCCTCAGGCCCCTTCCTTTGGAAGGCAAACTTGGGCCTTTCAGGTGTTTTGGACTTCAACTCCCACAATTCCTCACAGCCTCAGGCCCCTTCCTTTGGAAGGCAAACTTGGGCCTTTCAGGTGTTTTGGACTTCAACTCCACAATTCCTCACAGCCTCAGGACCCTTCCTTTGGAAGGCAAACTTGGGCCTTTCAGGTGTTTTGGACTTCAACTCCCACAATTCCTCACAGCCTCAGGCCCCTTCCCTTGGAAGGCACTTGGGCCTTTCAGGTATTTTGGACTTCAACTCCCACAATTCCTCACAGCCTCAGGCCCCTTCCTTTGGAAGGCAAACTTGGGCCTTTCAGGTGTTTTGGACTTCAACTCCCACGATTCTTCACAGCCTCAGGCCCCTTCCTTTGGAAGGCAAACTTGGGCCTTTCAGGTGTTTTTTGGACTTCAACTCCCCACAATTCCTCACAGCCTCAGGCCCTTCCTTTGGAAGGCAAACTTGGGCCTTTCAGGTGTTTTGGACTTCAACTCCCACAATTCCTCACAGCCTCAGGCCCCTTCCTTTGGAAGGCAAACTAGGGCCTTTCGGGTGTTTTGGACCTCAACTCCCACAATTCCTCACAGCCTCAGGCCCCTTCCTTTGGAAGGCGAACTAGGGCCTTCCAGGTGTTTTGGACTTCAACTCCCACAATTCCTCACAGCCTCAGGCCCCTTCCTTTGGAAGGCAAACTAGGGCCTTTCGGGTGTTTTGGACCTCAACTCCCACAATTCCTCACAGCCTCAGGCCCTTCCTTTGGAAGGCAAACTAGGGCCTTTCGGTGTTTTGGACCTCAACTCCCACAATTCCTCACAGCCTCAGGCCCCTTCCTTTGGAAGGCGAACTAGGCCTTCCAGGTGTTTTGACTTCAACTCCCACAATTCCTCACAGCCTCAGGCCCCTTCCTTTGAAGGCAAACTAGGGCCTTTCGGGTGTTTTGGACCTCAACTCCCACAATTCCTCACAGCCTCAGGCCCCTTCCTGGAAGGCAGAACTAGGGCCTTCAAGTGTTTTGGACTTCAACTCCCACAATTCCTCACAGCCTCGGCCCCTTCCAAAGGAAGGGGCCTGAGGCTGTGAGGAATTGTGGGAGTTGAAGTCCAAAACACCTGAAAGGCCCAAGTTTGCCCAGGCCTGATCTACACTATCGAATTAATGCGGTCTGATACCACTTTAGCAGTCATATTCAATGCTATGGAATCATGGGAGTTGAGGTTCTACAAGGTTTTAGCCTTCTGGCAAGCAGTTGGTCGCCTCACCAAAGTACAGCTCTCAAACTTCCATAACACTGAGCCATGGCAGTTAAAGTGGTATCAAACTGCATTAATGCCACAATGTACACAAACCCCGAGGGAATCGGCAGGCACAAAAGCTCCTTCATGGTTATGTAAAAATCTAGTCCTTGGCTCCCCCCCCCCCCTCAGACGTCGTGATTCGTTCACCACCCTGCCACTCCAAGCTCTTTGCCCGGTGATTGGATCGAGCGCTGTCAGGCGGCGGAGGTTTCCATAGGGACGCTTGGGGCGGGCGCGTAAGTTCACGCGGCGGCCTACTCCTCTGATTGGCTATCCCTTTGAGGCGCCTCGCGGCGATTGGCAGCCTTCTCCCAAAAGCCGCGCCCACTTTCAACGAGATTGGGGCGTCACGTGAGGAGGAAAGTGCCAGGCCGCAAGGTGGTCGGCGGCGAGGAGTGCAGAGCTATGAAGTACTATGAGGTGAGGAAGCGGAAGGAAGGGGCGGATGTGGGATTCCTGGAACAGCGGGGGTGGGCGAACGAGGGTCGCGCGGACGCCTGGGCTTTCAAAGCCATGGGCCGCCCCATTCCTCGAGCCCCTCACCGA